>OZ024749.1:1911248-1921248 GCA_964016885.1 Eledone cirrhosa
TACTTTGTCATAACCCCTCCCTTCCTCAGTCATCTTTGGTACATGACGTCATCACTCCTTCCTTCCGCAATCATCTCTAGTGTGTGACGCCATCACCCCATCCTTCTTCAGTCATCTCTAGTGTGTGATGGAAGGATGAATGGACGGACGAAAGTAGCCGAAATTTATTTTTAGATATATATTAAATATAGAATGCAGTGTTGTCTGAGTATGATCTTTATCAGAATGAACACGATGTTTTGGTCTTAAGAGATCCTATCAGCAAGAGAAATAGAGGTATATTCGTGCGAGAAATTCATGTTTCTAATACCTAACGCATGTTGTAATCTTTCGGTAAAGAATTTATACATTTGAGATTGTCTGAAGACCAGACCATTGTAACATAGTTACATCGTTTATATATATATATATATATATATATATATATAGATATATATATATATATAATAGGGGTAATAAAAAAGGATGAGGTGTTTGATCTTCATTATAGTTATGGTGGTGTGATGCACGTTTCGCGATTGATCAGCTAAGGCTCGATGTGTATAGATCGGGCCCGACTCTGTGCTGCGTCTGTGTGTGTGAATTTTGGGGGGGGGGGGGAGAGGCGTGTATATGTATGTGTGTGTGCATGTGTGCGTTTGTGTGTATGTACTTAGGTATATACTAGCATATGTACGTGTAAATATATATAAATGTATATATATATATATATATATATATATATATATATATATATATATATGAAATATATATACCTATTTATATATATCACGGCATTTAAGCGCGCCCGTAACCTCCGCGACCTCCTGGAACGCAGTTCCTTCTCGTCCTCTCCTACTACTTCACCCGGCTCTCACCCACACTTGCCCTTTCATTTCCACCCTCACCATTCTCAACATTTCATTCCGTATCCGCTACTCCTTCACCTGCACATCCACCCACGTCGTCTATGCCCTCCGGTGTTCCCTTTGCGGGTCCTTATGCATCGGATAAACGGAACGCCATATGGCGGACCGTTTTGCTGAACATTTGAGGGACATACGACTCGGTTTGGATACTCCTGTCGCCCGTCATTTCCATTCTCCTAGTCACTCTTCCCTACATGTCTCAGTCATAGGTGTCTTTTTACATCACGGATCACAGGCCTCACGCATCAGGACTGAACAGAGTCTGATTTACGACCTTGGGTCCTGTTTCCCTCATGGACTCAACTCCCCTCGCCAATTTCTTTAATACCCCGTCCGTTATCATACACGCGTTTGTACATTCACCCGTAGATTCCTATAGCTCTCGTACGGTCAGAAACATATACTCTTATAGCTGATACAGACCGACAAAATATGCACACTCTACTTTACCCTTCACACACACCCTTGTATTAACATACTTTTGGTCATAGCTTTTTACATACAAGTAGACACACGCACTCCTTTACTTACATATACACACATATATCCTATTAGCTTCGTATGGACGTATAATAACACACAAACACCCTCACGGACATAGCTCTATATACAAAACATTTTTTTTTCCATTTCAGATAGACGTGTTCCATCATCCAATTTTCTAAAAAAATAAATCATACACCAAACGCCAGCACCAACAGTTTTCCAAGAGATGTCAACATGAATGGACCTGTTATTTTTCTCTATAAACCTTGTTTTTCCGAATCCATCCCGACCGTCCCTTCAATCTTTCTAATTTCTCATACTTTCTTTTGATGAAGAACTAGTGTCCGAAACGTTAAGACCCTCTTCCTGCTATTTCAAGCGTTAACCTAGAATATTCCTTCCATATACTGTATCGATTGTGTTATTACTTCTGCTTACCTTTTACATACGTACGCACGTACATACATACATACACATACACACGGGTGTGTATGTGCATGCGTGCTTGTAAGTATCTAGTCTTTGTTGCAATTTACAGCCAAACTGATGTCTCTTACTCAGTTAGCATCCTAAATAATAACGAAGAAACCAGCCGAAGTGAACATTAGAGCAATACTATAGACTCTAAATCTCCCAACACCCACAAACCACAAATACACATTCATGCACATATGTGTGTGTGTGTGTGTGTATGTGTATATATATATATATATATATATATATATATATATATATATATATATATATATATATATATGTCAGGTCACCAGCTGGTGCTACTGGTAACATGTATCCCAGTTCAACCCGTCCGATGGTCGGGTCGTTGGCGACTAAACTGGCAACCCCACCAAAGTTTCTTGGTGAGGAGGCTGACTTTGGACATCCTGCAGGACTAAAAACAAAACCTGTCAAAGGGCAAAGGAGCTCTTAAGAGTCAATGGCCATCCAAAATCACCGGGAGAGATGACCCCTTAGCCTTTGTCAAGGCAGAATTCTAGGAGAAGGAAAACTCTGATATAACACCTGCAATCCTGATGGTATCCAATGATGTTGACTTGTTCATCTTTTTGGTAAATACATTCTAGCTCCAACGCTCTTTGCTTTGTACTTCTCCATTGTCTTCGAACAGGCCTTCGGGAACTGCAATCATGGTATATATGTTCGCTATCGATCAACTGGAAAGCTATTTAAAGTCAGGAGGTTCAATGCTAAGTCAAAGGTTCACTTGTCACTAATCAGGGATTTGCTTTATGCAGATGACTGTGACCTGGTAGCGCACACGGAGATTGATATGCAGCATCTCATGGATGCATTTTCTAATGCGTGTACTGCATTGGGATTTACCATAAGCCTGAAAAAGACAGTAGCCATGTACCAACCAGCCCCTGGGAAGCCATGTTGTGAGCCCAACATCTTGGTTTATGATGAACGGCTAAGGGTCGTTGGCAGTTTTTTATATCTTGGAAGCGCTCTGAGTATGTCCTGCGATCTTGATGGGGAAATATCAAACAGGATACAGAAAGCTAGTGATGCTTTTGGAAAACTGAACAAGCGTCTCTGGTCTCAACACGGAATTTCGGTAAAAACAAAGCTCAAAGTGTATCATGCGTGTGTGCTCGCGGCACTTCTTTATGCTTGTGAGACAGATGAAGCTACTTAAGAGGTTCCACCAGTACTGCTTACGTCGGATCCTCGGCATGACTTGGCAAATGTGTGTCAGTGACGTCGAGGTTCTGGACAGAAGTGGCTGTGATAGTGTCGAGTCCTTGATTTTGAAACATCAGCTGCGCTGGACAGGCCATCTTGTAAGGATGAATGACAAGCGAATGCCGAAGCAGCTGCTTTATGGCGAGCTCCAAATGGGAAAAAGGAACGCGGGCAAATCCAAGATGCGTTTAAAGGACTGCATCAAGGGGGCGCTCAAGAAAACTAACATCCCTTGTGAGCACTGGGAAGCATGCGCTAGCGACCGATCGCATTGGAGGAAAGCAGTGGCTAGTGGCAAGAGTCTATTTGAGGAAACAAGAAGAAAGCACGCGACACTAAAAAGAGATGTCCGGAAAGGAATCCATGTTGGCCTTCCCGAAGGCAGGGACAGATGGCCTGTCCTGACATGTGAGACCTGTAATAGGGTTTGTCTGAGCATGGCAGGTCTAAAGAGTCACGTGAGAGTGCACAAGAACAGGGAAGCAGGCACCTGTGGAGCTATAAGTGTCCATGAGACGACGACATGTAATTTTTGTGGAAGGGTATGCAGGTCGAGTAGTGATCTCACACGACACCTTGGGTCACATGGTACGATGGGCCCAGCACTAGGTGTCAATAATTGTCACAAGTGTCGTGTTTGTACCAGAGTTTTCGAGTCGCTGGCTGGACTAAAAATCCACACTCTTTTAGCGCATCGGTAGGAGTTCCCCTACATGGATATAAAGTAGTGGCCGTACTCGAAAACGAGTTGGCTGCCACCATATATATATATATATATATATATATATATATATATATACGCGTGTGTGTGTGTATATATATATATCTTTATATATATAAAAGCGAGGATGTGTGTGTGTCTGTGTACAACTTTGCATACTTAAGGCTTTTACAATTATCAACTGAATTTGACCGAATTTTCTGTGCACGTTGCACATGTCGCTAAGATTGCCACATCACAAACATTTTTCAAATCGATCCACGTTGAGCAATAAAAAATCGATATCAAAATTATCGGTAGCAAAATTGATGTAAGAGAGATAACCAACTTTATTGACAATCCTTATAAAAAAGGGAGATAACCAACTTTTCAGAAATATAAACATCACATTCATTTAAAGATAAATCACTAATATTATCGTTTGTTTCTTGTTTATTCTTTGTTGCACTTTCGTTGTCTTTAATCATTTGTATAACTACACCCGGTTCAGTGTTTTCCTTCATTATCAACATAGTTGTAATTGTACAAAGATTGCACTAAATATTCGTTTGCATTAATTATTGAAGACTTCTGCTTATTTTGACAAGTTGGGGACAAATAACGTTCTTCTTTTACTTCCTAGCTGTATATTCTTAGCATAATTTCAAACCCCGAGCAACGCCGGGTAAATCTGCTAGTATATATACATACGTATACATAAATATATATATACACCTATATATATATATATATACCTATATATATATGTATGTATATGCATACATATATATATATATATATATATATATATATATATATAACGAAGGAGGTATGGTAAGGAACCAGATGGACCATAACACACCAGAGTACTCAATACTTAGGGTAGTAGAGTGGGTATAGTAGGAATAGCCGTCGAAACTGCTTGAGCTCTGCCGTCGGGGTTAAACATTATCCTATATATATAAGGAAAAGACATTCGCCACAGTAGTAGAAAATGTGGGGAAAGAAAGGACAAGACAACGAACGGAAAGAAAACATACATATAACATATATGTATACACACGCATATATATATGTATATATATATGTGTGTGTGTGTGTGTGTGTGTGTGTGTGTGTGTCTGTGTATGAACGTACACAAACATATTTATGTCCATCTAAATATTTACCATTCTAACTTTGCCTCCACCAAGATTTTTCTGACTATATATATGTGTGTGTATGTGTGTGTGTGTGCGCGTGTGTGTATGTATATATATATATCATGGAGTATATATGGGTTTATTGTATAAGTTTATGCGTATCACCCAGTTAGGTGTTTGTGTATGCTAGGAAAAATCAAATTTCAAATTTAATTTTTTTCGTTGAATATTATCTCAATAACGGAAGTTTTGTTTCCAATATAGATTTCTTAGCAAAATAATAATTGTAATATCTAGATGGCATGGTAATAGCAATGTAGACGGAACCATTGTGGGAATGTAAAGCCACAATATAGAAAATGAAAAACATAATAAACTCATAGATACAAACAGAAAAGCACAACGCGTTAGTGGAAATATCTTTTGCCAATGAAAGGAAGGCATCAACAACTGTAATAAGGAGAGTGAAATATAAAACAAAATAAGCTTTGTGTTTGACATTAAGCCAATATCGATAACGAAATCTATGAACAAATTAAGAAAAACCACTGAAAACGAAGAATAAGACAAGCACGTGTCAAATATAATTGGCTGTATCTATATCAATATACATATAAGCGTATTTCTTTTTTAAATCTGTCATAATATAGGAAAATTCTATTCAATAGTTGATGAATTAGTTGTAGAGTATACCAAATCAGCTATTAATTATTACTTATAGTTTTATATCTAATTTTTATTTTATTTTAAGCAATAACTCTCATATTTATTGCTTACGTTTTGTTAATGTTCGATCCTGCTTCGTGGAATCTAAGAAGTCGTATTCGACTTCTTTAGCCTCATCTCTAAGAAAACATTGCCAATGATATTTTATAAACAGTGACAGTGTGGACATGTGGTTAGAATGTCTCAGAAAAAAATCGTTGGACAGATTTCACGGCAAAACCAACAGGTAGGAGACCCAGGATGGTTGGATAACACATCCATGAGCTTGGCTGGTCACGATTGGGGATCCAGCCGATCAGTTGGAGACGGTTTTTTCTAACAGGACCCGCTGGAGGGAATGTTTGAGCACACTCCACCCACGACCCTCTCAAAAAAAAAAAAAAAATAATAATAATAACCTGACCTTGTGGTTTTGGACAAAGAAAAAAGATCGTGCCTGATTGTGGATGTGGCCTGCCCATTCGACACGAGAGTGCAAGAGAAGGAGAGGGAGAAAATTAACCGATACCAGGATTTAAAGTGGGAGGTAAAAAAGGATTTGGAACTGCCATGAAGTCAAAGTGGTCCCGATTGTCATAGGCGCACTAGGTACTATCTCAAAAGGTTTCCAGGGATGGTTGAAGAAAATTGGCCCCGCCACGCTTTTTGGAACGCTTCAAAAGGCATGCTTGCTGGGAACAGCAAGAACCCTCCGATACGTCCTGAATATCTGAGGCTGCAGGTAGTGGCTTGATATTCATTTCAACAAACTTTCCAGTTAACTAACATCAATGACAGACTCAAAGAACGATAACAATAATAATAATAATAATAATAATAATAATAATAATTGTTTCTACTTTTGGCACAAGGGCAGCAATTATTCTATCGACCCCGCAAGGATGAAAGGCAAAGTCAACCTGGAATGTTGCTGCACAAAAAGAAATGGATAGGAAGACTAGGAAGCTAATGACTATCTACAACGTGTTCCACAAGAGGAGTGACTTTGATGGACTCTACTTAAAGAGATCTGAAGGTGGAAAAGGTGTTATCAGCATAGAGGACTGTGTTCAGTCTGCACAAATATGTGGCTGACAAAAGGGAGCCAATGCTCAAAATTGTACTGAAGGAGAAGACAATAAGCCAGGGGATGTCCAAGGAGGAAATAACAACAAGGAGGAAGAGCAACCTTCATGAAAAATCCCTTCATAGCACCTTCTTTAAGAAAACGGAATTCAGAGATCCACAGACATGGAACTGGTTAAAAAAAGGAGGCCTTAAAAAAGCTACAGAAGGAATACTATTGGCTGCGCAGTACGAAGTGGGTGAAACACCATATTGACAAGGAGGCGGCTAGCTCACTGTGTAGGATCTGTGAGAGAGAGAGAGAGAGAGAGAGAGAGAGAGAGAGAGAGAGAGAGAGAGAGAGAGAGAGAGAGAGAGAGAGAGAGAGAGAGAGAGACTGTGGCTCACATTGTATCCAAGTGTAAACACCTAGCCCAGACTCACTATAAAGGGTGGCGACATGTCGGTGATAGAAAAGGATCAGGTGAAGGTGCTATGGGATTTTAGGTTACAGACGGACAAGAAATTAGAACACAATAGGCCTGACTTGGTGGTTTTGGACAAAGAAAAAAGATCGTGCCTGATTGTAGATGTAGCCTGCCCCTTTGACACAAGAGTGCAAGAAAAGGAGAGGGAGAAAATTAAACGATACCAGGATAGAGTAGGAGTTAAAAAGGAGTTGGAACAACCATGAGATCAAGGTCGTCCCGATTGTCATAGGCGCAGTAGGTACTATCTCAAAGAGTTTCTTCTATTTTTGGAACACTTCAAAAGGTATGCTTGCTGGAACAGCAAGAACCCTCCGATACGTCCTGGATATCTGAGGCTGCAGGTAGCGGCTTGATATTCATTTCAACAAACTTTCCAGTTAAATAACATCAATGACTGAGACTCAAAGAAGACGAAGACGAAGACGAAGACGGAGAAGAAGAAGAAGAAACCGTGTTGTGCATGGTCTCTTTCGTCAAGATAGTCCCTTCTTGATTTTGATATCATCAGGGGTCGCTCGTGCAGTAGGATTTAGAATCTCTTTACGGTTCATATACTCGCCTTTCTTATTTGGTAAAGCGTCAGAGGTTTTCATTAGCTGGACACGTGACAACAAACCTTCTGGCAGAGTTCTTCTCTGGCAGAGCTCCTGTCTAGAAACCAGATGTATGCAGACGAGTTGGGAGACCAAACATCACATTGCAGGATGTTCTTGAAGATGACATCGGGCTGGAGGCAAGGAAACTCACCAGGACATCGGGCTGGACAGGGTGGGCTGGAGGAAGAACTTCGTCTTCGTACCGAAACAAAATGTCGGATGAAAGGTCGACTGTAGAAGCCTGATAGAGCAACTGTTTCTATTCTCATCCAATATCCGGTGTAACACCCCTCCCCCCACCTGAATATTGGGAGGTGACAAACATTCGCTCCAAGTCTCTGGCTTGAGGATAAATTCCTCTCTTATACCCACCTCCCTTTGGGACACTGGAGATTGTCACAGACGATTGCCTGAGGGTAGAACTTCTTCTTATGTACCCACCTCTCTTGGAGATCTCGAAAATAGAGACAAAGAATGTGCTTGCAATACATTTGTGGCAACAATATCAGATTAATTTTCAACTCCGAAATATTCCTTCAGATTCTTCGATATTTCTTCCATAACCGTGTCCCCCCCCCCATATATATATATATATATATATATATATATATATATATATATATATATATATATATATATATAACAAAATAAGATGCTGAGGTTACATATATCGTTTAAACCTAATAATTATTTCCACGGTTCTCCATGCAATCAAGATGTCCTTCATGCATTTGCTCTTGATTATGAGAACGCTTTCCTCAGATGAAAATCGATATATTTGATATGCCGCTGGCAGGAAAACACACATCCTAATACCTGTGTGCCCAGCATACAGATCTGTATATATATATATATATATATATATATATATATATATATATATATAACGAAGGAGGTGTGATAAGGAACCAGATGGACCATAACGCACCAGAGTACTCAATACTTAGGGCAGTAGAGTGGGTAATAGGAAAATGTTAGACCCCGACGGCAGAGATCAAGCCGTTTCGACGGGTATTTCTGAACTAGAAATAGCCGTCGAAACGGCTTGAGCTCTGCCGTCGAGGTCTAACATTTTCCTATATATATATATATATATATATATATGTGTGTGTGTGCCTGATGGTAGCTAAGATGCTTCCATAGGCGGTATGCCGGTTGAGCACTCTATGCTCTTACAGAGCAGAGTATGATTGAATAGAAAACGAAAAATCTGAACTCCATTTATTGTGTGTTACAATTGTTTTGCCGGCGGACAGCTCGAAACGCGATGATGTTGTGGATCTGTCTGATTCTGGACCAGCAAGTTCGTCGGACACGACGGAGACGCGCAGATACCCCAATGAGAGAATATATTCCGAAATCATTAGACGTGTCCATCGAACCTTCGGGTCCAGAATCAGACAGATCCACACAATGATCGCGTCTCGAGCTGTCCGCCGGCGAAACAATTGTAACACATAATAAATTGAGTTCAGATGCATCACTGATTTTTCGTTTTCTATTCTATGGCGGACCGTTTTACCGAACATTTGTGGGACATGCGACTCGGTTTGGATACTCCTGTCGCCCGTCATTTCTGTTCTCCTGGTCATTCTTCCCTACATGTTTCAGTCCTGGGTGTCTTTTTACATCATGGATCACAGGCCTCGCGCACCAGGACTGAACAAAGTCTCATTCATCGTCTTGGGTCCTATTCTCCCCAATTTCTCTAATACCCCGTACATTATCACACCCCTAGATTCCTATCGCTTTCTTTTGATCATTAGCAGCTTCTCTTACTACTAATACTTACTACTATATATGCTCACTCCACTTTTCCCTTCACTGCTCTGTATACACACATACACACCCTTATATTAAGATACCTTTGCTCATAGCTTCGTACTTAAATGCACACACACTCTTTTACTCACATATACACACACATTTCTTCTTAGCTTCGTACGAACCTATAACACACACACACACACACGCACGCACGCACGCACACACACACACACACACACACACACACACACACACACACACACACACACACACACACACACACACACACACACACACACACACACACACACGCTTACGCACGTGTTCAAGTATAGCATTTTTTTACAAAGCGGATTTTTTCCATTTCAGGCAGACGCGCTCCATTATCCACTTTTCTAAAAAAAAACAAATAATACACAGAACGCCAGCACCA
>OZ024749.1:1923748-1928748 GCA_964016885.1 Eledone cirrhosa
AACTAGTTAGGAAATTACAAGAACAATCCATTAATTGAACAGTGAAAATATGTAAAATATTCGAAAAATGTTGCATCTAATAACTGCATATACACATGCACACATACAACTCAAAACATACTCATCCACACATACAATAACATCCATATCTACACATGCATACATACATATCTACCTAGTTGATGTGTAAATTCCAATGAGAGAGTCTTGTGTCTCTGTTAGACACCGACTCACTCTCTATTGGGAAAACTTTGAATTGACAACAAAGACGACGAAGGCGGTGGTGACGGCAGTGAGAGAAGTAGCAATAATAACATCACTAGCAAGGGTGACAGTGAGAGAAGTAGCAGTAACAACTACCAACCAACCAACCAACTACCTACCTACCAACCACCCTACCATCCAACCTATCAACCATTGACCCTACCAACCAACCAACCACCCTACCAACTATTCACCCAACCTACCCCATCATCCACCCTACAAACCAACCAAGACTATCAACAACATATCAGAGAGACAAAATCTTTAGCAGAAAATATGAAAACGTAAAAAAACAAGAAACAAAAAAAAAAAAACCAGCTACAAGAAAACAAAACAACAAAAAAAAATTAATTTCGCCATAGAAAAGTGACGTAACACTCAGCAGACATTTTCAGTTTTCTTTTTATTTGTCTTTGATGGAACAATTAACCGAAATATTATGTAGGAGGCGTAAAGTCAAAAACATTTAGCATATGAAGAAGTTGTTTGAATGTTCGTTATTTACTATTTTAATGTTTCCTCCTCTCTCTCTTCTGTTTTTGTTGCCATCTATTTCTTCTCTTTTGCTGCTGACCCTCTACATATATTTCTTGTTGCAATATCTAAAGACTTATTTACCCATCAAACAAGCGAGAGAAAGCATTTCTTTGAGACTACCATAAACACACCTCCAAACGCCATCATACACACCGCAAACACACCACAAAATAGAAACAAAAACACATAAAAATAACAACAAAACAAAACCGCCAAAAAAAAAAGTGATACCGAAAAAAAAAGAAGTAAAAGTATTTCGAAAGAAATCAAGAAAATCTAGAAGAAAAAACTTTCAAAACAAGTATCAAAAAGAAAAACAAAAAAAGCAGCAACATTTCTCAATCCGCTGTCATCTCCTTGTCAAAGTCATTCGGTGAGCTTTTTACTTTTACCACATTTTCCTGTCTATATATACACACACAGATATGTGTGTGTGTATATATATATATATATATATATATATATATATATTGCGTATGTGAGAAGCCCGAAACACTTCAATGTCTACGACTTCTATAATATTCAAGTTATTGTCGCAACTCTCTTGTTAATGTTCCCGTTGATGTTTTCTATATTATCAAATCACTGTTTCCTGCACTATTTTTATTATTATCTTTTTGTTTTACGAAAAAGAAACAGAGATACAGGACATGAATGTGAGAGTGGTATTACCTCTCTCTCTCTCTCTCTCTCTCTCTCTCTCTCTCTCATATATATATATATATATATATATATATATATATATATATATATATATATATATATATAAATTAATAAAAATAATGAATAAAAACAAAGAAACAGTTCCTTATATTAAAAAATTCATCATTTTACGATCGTTTCTAGGATATATATGTGTGTGTTGGTATGTATATCATATAGATCTATGTAAAAATTTTACAAACTATCAGAGGGAATATACATACCTACACATATATATGCTGTCTTCAGAAATAATATATATATATATATATATATATATATATATCACAGAAAAGAGAGAATCAGTGTTGCGACGAAAGGAATTTATTGGACATATTACAATTGTTTCTCGGGCGACCAGTTCGAGGCACGATCGATGTGGTGATCAAACCTGACTCTGAAATCGCGCGGTCCTCGCATACGTCTCGATTCTACGAAGGAGATTTTCCAATTATATATATATATATATATATATATATATATATATATATATATATATATATATATATATATATATATATATATATATATATATATATATAGTAAAAAATTGAACGGGAACAAAACAGAGAGGCAGTACGAACAAAGGTTTATTAGTTTCACGCTCTTGAGAGTGGGGTGGTGGTGGGGAACGACGTATGTATATATATATATACCATGAAGGCGCGTGTCTGTGCGGTTAGGGTATTCGCGAGTTCGATTGCCGACGGCGCGTTGTGTCCTTGAACAAGACATTTTATTTCACGTTACTCCAGTTCACTGAGAGCTGGAAAAATGAATTGTCCCTCTAGTCTGAAGTGCTGGCCTTGTCATATTCTCTGCCACGCTACGTTATGGGTACGCGTGTGTGTGGAATGCTCCGCCACTTGCACGTTAAATTTACGAGCAGGGTGTTCAGTTGATCGGATCAACTGTAACACTCGTCGTCGTAACTGACGATGAGGCAGTTTACACACATACGTGTGTGTGTGTGTGTGTGTGTGTGTGTGTGTGTGTGTGTGTGTGTGTGTGTGTGTGTGTGTGTGTGCGTGCGCGCGGAGAGAGACGGTGAGGGATGAGAGAGAGAGGGTGAGAGAGAGGCAGACGTACATAATGACAGCACTAAGAAATAAATATACACCTGTCAATAGATTTGGCTTTGATTTATGCTTGTGTATATATATATGGGCATATATGTGTGGACGTGTGGGTATATACACACACACACACATACATACGCCTCTTCCCCCTGTGTGTGTGTGTGTATGTGTGGGTATACACACACATATATATATACATAGAGAGAGGGGGCGAGACGTACGTATATGTGTGTAGGTGAGAAGTTAGCTCACCTACATTAGTTCTTGAAAAAAATATAATACAACTACAAAAAAAATAAAACCTCCAAGAAAAGCTGGTAAATGTTTCTTTTTCTCCCACGATAATAGATTAATATTGACATGTATCGATACGTATTAAAAAAAAAAATGGTGGTGATAAAATTACAAAGAAAACAAAAATAAAATAAAATAAAATCCAAGAAAACTTTGACGGACAAATAAATTAAAAAAAGTCTTCATGGCTTCAGCAAGAACAGTGAACGTTTGACGACATATTGTTTTTGTATGTCGTATGTTAATACACTTGTGGTGCCTGTGGTTGGTGTTGTTGTTGTTGTAGCTATTGTTGTAGGTGTCGTTGTAGTTGTTGTAGAAGGTGTTGTTGTAGGTGTTGTTTATATCATATCTGCTTTTGTTTAGATATATTTTCTATAGAAAACGTTCAGTCGTGGAGACTGTAGACTCCTTTCTCTGGAAAGACTGACAGCTCAGGCAAATCTTTTCGTCAAAGACGAACTGATACAACTATGTATGTATATATGTATTTATATATGTCTACACGTATGTATGTATACATATATGTATGTGTGTATGTATATGTGCACGTAAGTATACACTATCTATTTATGTATGTATGTACGTACGTATGCATGTATATATGTGTATATGTATATATGTATATATGTATATATGTATGTAAGTACATGTGTATGTATGTATATATTTATGTATATATGTATGTAAGTACGTGTGTATGTACGTGTGTATGTACGTGTGTATGTACATGTGTATGTGTCTATGTATGTACGTGTGTATGTACATGTGCATGTATATATGTGTGTATGTGTGGGTGCTTGTGTTCTGTTGGTATTATTTTTCCATTTCTTCCACCACCAATAGATAAAGATCCGGTTTCTAAGTCAGAAATAAGGCCCTTTGTTTTGAATCCTAATCACACACACATATAAGGATCAATACGTACATGGCTGCATGTATATATATGTATATGTTTATATAGGAGAATATGAGTCAACAAACTAGACCTTTACATTGTAAATAGATATGATGGAATTTAGGATTGACTGCTAATCGCTCATACATCACACTGCTGGTTTAACACGAAATCAACCGATAGACAATGGAGAATATATTCATGTATAAACTATGACCGAAGACAAAATACATGGTATGGACATAACTAAAACGACTTCGATAATAATGTCTGTTCCATTATATCTGACTGTGTTGTAGATCATACGTACCTACATGATGGCTGAGATCATACAAATATTTATGATGGCTGCATCGTGATTTCAAGAATTGTCATCACGTGATCACTCTCTCATACATTGGTGTCCCGAAAAAACAAAACAACAACAACGAAAAACTAACGAACAAAACAAAACACAGAAGACTTTTTCGGTTACGGCAGCCATTCCCATGTGAAACCTGTTCTTTTTTTATAAGTGAAGGAAGGCCTTACACTGCATCAGCCTACTATCTCAACACCGATCACAGGTATCTAAAAAGAAGAACAGGTCAACATCATTGGCTGTAATTTACTATAAAACTATTCTAATAGTTTCTTCCCTCCCAGATCTCCCCTAAGGAATTCTCTTTTGGCTTCTTGATTTCTTGACCACTAAATATAATTGTCCAACAGCAATGATCATCTATTCTCTCCTTCGATTAAGTTCTCTCTGTCTTTCCCTTTTCCCTTAATAACCTCATGCATCGTAGCGTTATCACTGTTCGTCTTTTTTTTTTTTTTAACCTAACTAACTAACTAACTATATATATATATGTTTCTTTATTAGCCACAGGGGCACAAAAGAAGGGGACAAATACAATATATATATACATATATTAATTTCTTCAAAATGGCCGACTGAATACACACGTGCTTTTTCTCAAAACATTTTTTCCGTTCCTTCTCCTCAGTCTCTAATATTTTAGTTCTCGTTCTATCTTTTGATGAAGAACTAGTGTCCGAAAGGTTAAAACTCCTTTCCTATTAAACCAAGCATTAAACTAACATATTTCTTCATTATACTGTGTCGTTTGCATTGTTGTTTCCGTTTAATGTTTGCACACACACACACACACACACACACACACACACACACACATATATATATATATATATATATATATATATATATATATATATATATGGAA
>OZ024749.1:1931248-1933748 GCA_964016885.1 Eledone cirrhosa
CACAAAGGATGTTTACCTCCAGGGCAGAGTTAATTGCACCTTATAAAGATGTTTTGCAACGACTTCAAGAACGGGTTCAGATAGTCCGGAAGAAGAGGTTGGTTACTGCACCAGGAGAACGTGTCTTCTCACATAACACTTTCAATTAGAGAGTTTCTGGCAATGAAAGACATTGCCTCTCTTCCACGTCCCCACAACAGATCTAGCTCTGTCTGACCTCTACTTCTTCCCTATTCGATATTGAAGGGTCATCATTTTGAGACTGTGGTAAACATACAGAGAGTTGTAACCAGTACCAAGGAATGTACTGTGTGAGAAGGAAATTATTTGTCAGGTATTTTCTCTCTCCGTAGAATGAAATAATCGGTCACCATGATTCGACAGACGCTTGTGTTGTCTTTAGCCTCCTTCTGTAGAGCCACCTTCTTTATGTATAACTATGATGCTGACCAATAGATCGAAATACTCTAGATCGAAATGACTCACCCCCACACACCTGAGAAAAGGATCCCCGCAAAAAAAAAAAATAAAAACGAAGCGTGACCTCAGTTTAAGTACAGGACATCAGCAATATAAAGTGAATTATGTCCGCTCCACCACAATCACAAAATTACACCTACATGTTGACGATATTAAACATTTTGTACTCACCTAAAGACTGTATTAGACGACCAATAATATATTTAACTAGAAAATGAAGAATGTGATTAAAATATCGGGGAAGAAACGTCACGTACATTAAACTATGAAACGGCACACAGTATATATATGTATATATATATATATATGTACACTGACAACACCCATAATTATATACACACACACACACACACACACACACACAGACAGAGAGAAAAAATCACTAATCAGACGTAAATATATGTAAATCGGGAGTTCAACCAATTTCAGTTTTTATGTTAAATCACTGAAAAAATAAATGAGTTGAAAAAATGTGTTAAATGAAACTTGCCATAGGCGATTCTAATTCTTCTCTCTCTCTCTCTCTCTCTCTCTCTCTCTCTCTCTCTCTCTCTCTCTATATATATATATATATATATATATATATATATATATATATATATACTAATCATTGGAACGGCATGAACACGCCCGAGACACACTGTTTGTAAGAAACGAAATAATGTAATGACAAAAGTACGCAAAATCCAAGAAAAAAAGTAAACAAAAAATTACACACAAAAAAACTATCCAAACCGAATGATTAAAGAGCTACATTAATTTAAAATTTAGCCCTGGGTTAAATAACGATACGAAATTAAATATAAGTCAACACCAACAAGACGAATATGATTAAATCTACTAATGAAATGGAAAAAACAAAAAGACAAACAAACAATGGATTCACCTTCTAGAGTTACTCCCCGTATTTTTTTCTTTTTTATCTCTTTAATTTTCTCAGTAAATTCGATTAATAGTATGACATATAAGTGAATCTTTGTGTGTGTGTGACTCCTGCAAATAGGTTTACTGGTGTTTACTGCTTGTCTTTGAGTAACGGTATAAAGAGATAGGAAGAGAGATAGTGGCAGAGGTATTGAGAGAAAGAGAGAAGAGTAGGAGAAAGAAGTAAGAGAGAGAGAGAGAGAGAGAGTGTGTGTGTGTGTGTGTGTGTAAGCGCGCTTAGTTTAATAAACTGAAATAAGACAAAAAGACATAAATATACAGGAATATAAAAATAATAGAATATTAAAGAACAAAAGAATTTATGAAAAGAAACGGAAAAATGGAACTCCCAGAGAAAATAAAAATAAATAAAAATCTATATTTTTTTCAAGAATACAGACACACAAGAAAAAAATGGCTGCAGGCTGGACCTCTGATCAACAGAGATCAACTAACTTAATTCTTTTAGCTTTTATACCTTTCAAACATGTTGATTCGGTTCAGTAAATTATCAAATCTTGTTGAGCGGTGGGTGCGCCCTTGTTATTATTCAAACCTGGCGATGAATGATTTTTGGCGAAGATATTATTTAATTATCGAAGATGTCTGCAGCTAAGATAAGAAGAAGAACGATGAAACATTAAATGGTTGAGAAAGCCAGCGAACAATACTGTATTTTTCGCCATTATATTCAAACTGTTTTGAAGATGAAGAAAAGAGTTACTATTAATAGTGATGTACAATGGGATATAATAATGAAGTCAGATAATATAATATGCCTGCTGTATTTCTATATATCGGCTGTGATTTCGACAGGCAAACCTCTGGCGCAACGGAGTGGGACGTTGTGATATCAAAGGGAGATTATTCTTTTGAAGCAAGTTTGATTAATTTGTTGGTTAGTGGTTGGAGGATGAAAGTAGGGGGAAACTTCACTAAATGAATATATAAGTTAAAAAAATAACAAACAACACACAGACAAATATATATATATATATATATATATATATATATATATATATATATATATATATATATATATATATATATATATATATATGTTAGATTGAAACCAGAATAATTAAATTTGATCTTT
>OZ024749.1:1938748-1943748 GCA_964016885.1 Eledone cirrhosa
TTTAACACCCCGGCGGGCAAGCGCTGCAAAAAAACATCCAGGAAACTGACTATGCATCCCAGACCCAGCTTCAAATGACCCAGGCGGGCAGGTGCAAAAAATAAACGTCTCAAAATAAGCGTTGATTACCTGACCCTGTGCGTATCCACAATGGTAAGGTCGTAACCACATCTTGTAACGGATAAAAAATTTGTCCGGGAAAGACTGCCCTAACACCGGCCAGAGTTACCTCCCTTGACCTCCTGCAAAATCAAAACACGCTTTTTTTGCGAAGAATGAACACTTTTGGTTATTTATGCCCTTGAGAAGCCCAACTGGGCGAAACGTACGTAGGTGCTGTTTTAAATAAACATGTATTAACGGTCTGTTCGCCGATTTCTTACTTTTCCACGTATATATATACATATATATATATATATACATATATATATATATATATATATATATATATATATATATATACATATACATATATATATATACATATATATGGATCAAATGGAATTTCATTGCTCACTCTTAGTACGGCTGATACTTAAATGTAAGTATGTATACGTACATACATATATGTATGAAGACGTACAGTAGTATGTATATATATACATACATGCACACATATATATATGTACGTATGGGTTTACAGAACATTTATTATAATGTTCGGTTTGTTTGTAAGCCGTACAGTGTTCCCAACCATGGTTGCCCTTTTTTTAAACACTGACAAAGGAACGATGAACTAGTTTCTAGCTTACTAGCTGTCATCAGCACCGTATACCCTCCTGCCAGTCTGTTGAACGGTTGAAAATATATAGTATTTAATTAAGTACACATCAGCTAAGTAGCCTCATTTGTATATCGAACGAGTTACGGCCGGACTTGCCGAATATTAAAAATAAAATTAGAGTTTTACTTCTCGCTCTAATACAGCTGATACATAAATGTTAGTATGCATATGTACACACACACACACACACACACACACACACACACACATATATATATATATATATATATATATATATATATATATATATATACATGCATATAAGCGATGTCAACATGAATGGACCTGTTTTTTTATCTAAAGACGTTTTCTCCAATTCCAACCTCCCCGTCCCTTTAATCTATATTATTTCTCATTCTTTCTTCTGATGAAGGACTAGCGTCCGAAACGTTAAGACCCTCTTCCTGCTATTTGATGCGTTAACCTAATATATACCTTCCATATACTGTACCGAGTGTGTTGTTATTTCTGTTTACCTTTTACATACACACACATACACACACACACACACATATATATATATATATATATATATATATATATATATATATATATATATATATATATATATATATATATATAGAGGTGTGACACACGAGTTGTGATATATTAGTAAAAAGGAAAAAAAAATGCTGATAAATTTTTCCCAGTGAAAAATAGTTTAATTAGGAATAAGTACAAATTAGTAATAAGTATTCGTTAGTATTCAGTTTTAGTTTTAAGTTTTTAACGGTTGCGCATTTCTAATGCTTTTCAAAAATAATTTTGAGATAGAATGCTCGTGATGTTTGCTCTAATCTGATCAGTTTGGGAGATTCTTCCTGTTTTATGTATTAAGATTTGGTTGGTTGTTGAATGTCACGTGAATAAGCACTATAGATTTCGCGCCAATTCGTGTTGCAAAAATTCTTGTAGTCTTTTTACTAATATATATATATGTATATATACATACACATATATGCGTATACATTTGTACGCTTTATAAAAGCTGAGGCAATATTGTTAAACCTTCAACTGATACTTTGACTTATTGTTTAAACCGGTTCTAGATTTTTCTCTCCCTCTTTATATAGATGGCCATCATTTTTTGTTTAGCTTCATTTCATAATTTTCCCCAAACCAGTCTCTCTTTTCACCCCCATGTTAACGTTATTTCTCGCCACATCTCGTTTTTAATCGTCAGCCATATTGTGGTTTGGAGAATCAAAACCGATGGTTTATCCTGAAACTAATAGCCACCAACAAAACAATGAAATAATTGCATTCATATGTATATATACGTACATACATACATATATAAATACATATTTATATACATATATAAATACATTCATACATGTATACATACATATATGCACAAATACATATTTATATATATATAAATACATACATACATAAATACATACATACATACATATATATATATACGCACATACATACATATATATACACATACATACAAACAAATATGCATACATACATATATACATACATATATATACACACACACATACACACACATATATACATATACATACAATCATATATACATCATACATATATAGATACAAACAAACAAATATACAAATATACATACATAGTAACAAACGATCATACATACATACATACACATATATATACATACATATATATACATACAACTATACAAACATGCATACATATATATATACATACATACATACGCACACACATATATATATATATACATACAACCAGACAAACATACATACATACAAACAATCAAATATACTAATATACATACATAGATACTAACATACATATATACGCAGACATATATATATATACGGGGCGGGGTGTTTATATAATGTATTGAAATTGAGTTCTGAGATTCTGTGAGACATTGTGCCCAAAAGAAACAGCATGACCTCCTCCTCCTCCACTAACCCCCCAACGACCCCCACCCCCACCCCGACCGCCCCTCATCCCTCTCCTCGACCCCTCCCCCTCTTATCGCCCACCTCTCACCCATCACCACCCACCCCTCTCCTCGACCCCCTCACCCCCTCCTCGACCATCTCCCACCCTCCCCTCTACCCCCTCACACCATCCCTCATAACCTCCCACCCTCCTCGACCACCCCTCAACCTGCTCCTCGACCCCCTCATCCCTCTCTTCATCTGTATTACTGTTTAGTTTTTGTTGTTTAGATTATATAAATAAGATAATATTGATCAGATACTGCCTACTATTTACGTAATAATCATTAAACTTCGCCATTTCACCTAGATTGATCGAACTGATAATATTTTAACGTTGACCCCCATTACATATATAACAATATATAAACACACACACACACACACACACATCTCTACTTACGCACTAATACATGAATATATATATATATATATATATATATATATATATATATATATATATATATATATATATAGGTTTATATATATATATATTTATATATATATATAGGTTTATATATATATATATATATATAAGTCTACGTACATTACATGTCCTCTATAAATAATTATGTATGTACAAATATACATATGTATGATACATATAAATATACACATATATACATGCGTACACACACAATCACACGTATACACACACACACGCATATTATATATATATATATATATATATATATATATATATATATATATATATACGCTAACATTAGTGATGTATATCTCAGTATCTATTCTAGAGAAATTATTTATTTCCGTGTTTATTGTGTAGATAACAATATCTTTAAGTCTAATGTTTCCCTATAAATAAATATATTTATTCTTTTTTATTTTCGGTTTCTCTTTGCGCTGGATAAAATGGCTTCTTCTTTATAACCGTTTATTACATATTTTTGTTGAATAATATTCATTTTGCGTTGTATATTTACTGTTTAATCTCTGTTAGCCTCGTGGATTGGTTGAATCATTATTTAGAATGATAGCTAAATTTCGGTTCTTTACAATCTATGTTGAAACTGCTTTGACCTTTGACAATTGGAGGAGATAAAATGCTCAAAGACTGAGACACTCACCCCCTCAAGAAAGCCCAAACAGTGCAATTTTCATGTAGGTGGATTTCTACTGAAGCATATGGAGAAGTTCAAGTATCTCGGGACTGTGTCCACGAGCGATCAAATGTAGTAGGTCGAACTGAAGGCAGGAATTGTTGGAAGTTGTCATAAGAAGAAAGGCGATAGGTGTAAAATCCAAACTTGCTATCGTCAATTTGGTGTTCGTGACTAACCTTACCTATGGACATGAATCTTGGGTCATCACCGAAAGAATACTAACGTGAATACATGCGGCCGAAATGAGATTCCTTAGAATGCTTTTTTGAACAACCTTATTAGATAGAGTACGTAGATCGGAGATGAAAGAGTTGCTCCAGGTAGAGCCGCTACTTCTACGAATGGAGAGATCACATCTTCGATACAACAGACACGTGATTAGGATGACTCAACAAAGAATCGCTGGAGAGATTTTACGGGAAAGGGCCCAAGGATAAACACCGAGCAAGATGGTTGAATAACATCCATAAGCCCAGTTAATTATCAATCGAAGATATTTGCATCTAGAAGTGTTTGAGGACACTTCTCTCGCAACCCTCACGTGAATAAGTGGACAAAAATAAAGTAGAAAAATAAGACAGAAAAGAAGAAAAAGAAGATCGATAAAATAAAATATCAGTGACGTATTGGTGTCGATATAATACAGCCGGCAATTGGCAGAGTCTGATAGAATGCTTTATCGTATTCGTTCTGGCTCTCTTAGTTCAAATCCCACCCAGGCCAACTTTGTCTTTCATCCTTTCAAGGTCGATATAAAAATACCTGCCTAGTACTGGGGCGTTTCTTTCTCTATATCTCTTTTTCCTTTCTTCTCTCTCATTTTCTATCTTTCACTGGAAGAAATCTGCTGTACTCCGGCCTGAGAAGGGAATCGCTCTGCCAGTTTTAAATTGTCCAAGAAACGCCGCATGTGAATACGGCGTCCCTGTGCCTGTTAAAAACGAATATATCTCTCTCTCACCTACTCACTGCCATAGATCAATGTGGCCTCTCTGGCAAATATAATGTTTGGTGCTTGCAAATCATATTGATACCAAAGCTTTTCTGGCTCTACTGATATACGATATTAGCTCTAGTTTGGTGTAGGAGAATATCAACAATTACAGAAGAAGTGACATGGTGTCCTACCAGATG
>OZ024749.1:1962161-1977161 GCA_964016885.1 Eledone cirrhosa
TAATGGCATAAATTAGATTTTTTGATGAGCAAGTGAAGTGATTTTTTACAGTAAAATTTTGTCCTGATTTAAATGTATACGTGTTGCCTTCAATGAGGTGAGTGCAGGTTCCACAATTAGAGCGACCACATTTTTTGATACTTGGTTGTGGGTTTGTGGTAGGTAATTTGGCATTGGTGAGTAATGTTTTCAGTGATTTTGGTTGTCTTTTGCTTTTGATTATTTTGTGTGTTTCAAGGGCTTTTTTCATTCTTGGGTTTTGTTTTAGTAGTGGGATGTTATTGTGAATAGTGTTGTAAGCTTCCGCATTTCTTGGGTAACAATACAACAGAACAAATGCGAATAAATAAGGAAAATATGTTTATTCAAAAATATAGACCAACATTAAATAAGGTTTAATATACATTATGTCAACACCACAATATGACATACACACACACACACACATAACACCTTCTACTTTAGAAAATAAAAACCCGAACTAAATAAACCTTAAACATACGTTTGCACTGGCAATACAACAGCAAACACGAAAAAGTCAGGAAAATATGTTCATTCAAAAATATTCCTACTAAAGGAATCATTTTCCTACACACACACATACACACACACACAATATATATATATATATATATATATATATATATATATATATATATATATATATATATATATATATATTCTCTTCATCTTAACATGCTAACCATACTCCCACACACATAACACTCATACACACACATAACAACCCCCACACCTACAACACCCTCCCCATTTCTACTAATAGAACCACTTTCCTACACACATATATATATACACACACACAAAATATATATTCTCTCTATCTAACATACTCGCACACACACACATAACACCCATATACACACACACACAACTCCCTCCCCCATCTCTACTAATAGAATCATCTTCCAATACACACATACACACACACACACACACACATATACACACACACAAGCACACAAATAAACACATATCTTCAGTCTCAATAGAAAATCTGAACTCTGACACCTGAACTCTGACAGCTGGCCATATTCACTGAACCAGAACATTTCTCCCAATCCCTTTTCCCTTGACCACTATCTCTCCATCTCTACATTCACTATAAAGACTACAGAATAGTTTTCCAAATAAGGGCGCAAAAATGTAATGAAAACTTGTTCACGTGACAGCCAAATTTCATTTATAACCAACCAAAAAAAAAGCCTTCGTGAGCCTCATTTTTTCAAGTAAAAAGAAATTCAAACACTCATATATGAAAAAACAACCTGTGATAACCCCCCCCCCCCCCCCCCTTCTCTCTTATTTGAAGAACTATTGTAACGCGAACTGGCGCGAAATTTATTATAATTATTGACAAACCAATCAAATTACTTCTCGAAAAACCTGGTTTTCGAGCCACTTTTTCCATATAAAACAAGTAACATTTAGAGACCAACCAGATGTGAGAAAAACCACAGACCCTCCATCTCAACTCACCTTTTGAAAAGCAGAAGAACTGCGAAACCGGTAAAGGAACCAAATAAATATATATATTTTAAAAAAAAATAAGACTTCGGTTGCATTTTCGATTTCATCCCTTTTTCTTTATACTTCCACTCGTGTAGGACACCTCGGTTATTTTTTATTTTGTAAAAAAAACCTCACTTTCTAATATATATATATATATATATATATTATATTTTATATATATATATATATATATATTAATATATATATATATATAGATATTAATATATATATATATATATATATATATATATATATATATATATATATATATATATATATTAATATATATATATATATATATATATATATATATATATATATATATATTAATATATATATATATATATATATATATATATATTAATATATATATATATATAGATATTAATATATATAGATATATATATTACTATTATATATTAATATATATATATATAAATATATATATATATATTAATATTAATATATATAGATATATATATTACTATTATATATTAATATATATATATATAAATGTATATATATATATTAATATATTTTATATATTAATATATATATATATATTCTATCTATATATATATTCTATCTATCTATGTATCTATCTATCTAAGACGAACAAGCCAGTCTGTTCTGTAGGACCTTTCGCCCCGGATCGATGGACAACTTCCAAATGTCCCTGGCCCGGCAGTGCTACTGAGGAGCTCTACCAGTTCGAGACAAGCTCTACAGGCAGGGACCCTTCGAAAACGATCTTTCCGAGATGCGTGCGGGACGAAGATACCGTTGCGCACGTATTCATACACTGCCCGGGCATTACTGACCTGTGGGGCTATGTAGAACGACTATCGTCGGGGATGGGACCAATCTGGTTGACCACCGAGTCCATTGTCATGATCAAACCGCCACCCTCTTTCAAAAACGAAGGGGAGGCGGTTTTCCTTTGTGTGATAGCTATGGCGAAATAGGTTGTATGGTGGACGAGGTTAAAAGGGCTGAGGTCAGACACCTTTCTCTCCGGCCAATAACTGATTCTTTTTTTCAAATACCACTTTAGAAGAAAAATCAGGATGGAGAGAGAGGTGCTGTACCCCAGCAAGTTTTATGAAAGGTGGGTGAAAGTGGCGAGAATGGCCCAAGTGAATGGGCTTTCTCTCTATATCAGCCTGTAGGTTGAGGAAAAGGAGGAAGAGAGGAATGGGGTACAAACTCTTCGTACTCCTGAAGATGAGGGTTGCACATTTTTTCGGGGGTATGTGTTACCCATATGAAATGTCTCCCCCTATTGGGGAAAATTGATTAATCTTTAAATTGCATTTGTGATAGTATTTTACACGTTTTTATTGTATGTAAACTTCCCCCTTTGTATTTGTCCCCCTATGGCTAGGGGACAAATACAGAAGATCCCGTTAAGGGTAAAAGCAGCGATTCTTTGCTTAAACTTTAATCTGTTATTTTAATAAATATATATATATATATAGTAATAATAATAAATTCGAAGACTAAAATCCAAGGAGGCTCGATAAGGATAAATATATATGAAATATATAAGAACCGTAGAGCAAATATTTATTAAAATAAGAGATTAAAGTTTAAGCAAAGAATCGCTGCTTTCACCCTTAACGGGATCTTCTGAACCTAACAAAGTCAATCTGTGAACGCAGAAGTTAATCTTTTAAAAAACTTTGCAACTGTCGCAGTGATATACGGTTATATATATATATATATATATATATATATATATATCAGATTGGCGGTGGTAAAAATCAGTTAGACCATTACACACCAGTACTTGGGGTAGTAGAACTAGATCTAGCTGGTGAAACGACCGGAGCTCAGTCGTCGGGGTTCTGATATATATATATAGATATATCCAGGTGGAAGTTCAGGTAAAGTCCGGTTGTATATATGACATGATTTACTTGGTGACCTATTGCCAGTAACACTCGGGAGTACTTGACTATAATTTTACCCGTATTCATATTATATTGAGGTGCTCACATTAGAATATAATTTATATAGTCTAGAATGTGGAAAACTATTTCATTTCTTTCAGGAAAGATACATTTTCAAGAAAACGCTACAGAACAACCTAGCATCATCTTTTTGACGCTATTTTGTAGCCTGGGTATTTGGGTAGTATCTCATGCCTTCTTATACCCGCAACTCCTGGCGGAGTCGCAGTGATATGCGGTGCTTCTTTAATATTTTATAAACCTTGCGGATCTTATCTCCTCTCCAGGCTGGAACACAGACGATTTCTTCCATAGAAAAAGAGTGAATGATAGAGAGAAATTGTGAAGGAGATATAGAGGAGGAATACTGGACTGGACTGGTACTTTTTTATCGACCTCGAAATGATGAAAGGCAAAGTTGAGCTCAGCGGAACAATTACCGCAAACAGTCTGTCGCTCTAACAGCTCTGCCAATTCACCACTGTAGTATCACATTTAACACCAAATACTATAATACTGCATTATGTTATAAAAATACAAGCCAATGTAATACTATCATAACAGAACAATAACCAGAGCTGATATGAATGAAGATTCGAAGAAGTATATAATGGGTGTCGAAATCTGAAGTCACACGCACAAATATATATTATCAGTTAAACTATTTAGTGTCTCATTTAGCACGTATCGAAGCGGTTCGTCTTGAAGAGAATTATAGTAAAGTCTTTCGTCTTTGTTCGTATTGGTATATATGGCATTAAAAGATGCATGATTAAAAGACAGAATGGCATTAAGAGGTACATTTTTCAGGTAATATTTCAAAGTCTAATGAACAGAAATGGTGTATGAAGTTAACCAAGAGAAAAAAATATAATTGATGAGGGCGCCATATTTTGTCATAAGAACGCCATTGAACAATATAAAACATTAGATTCGTTCGTATTATATATATATATATATATATATATATATATATATATATATATATACAGACACATGCATATATACACATGTATATACACACATGTATATACACAAATATACATATATATGTATATACACATACGTATGCATGTATGTTTCTATGCATGTATCTCTCGCTCTGTCTATCTAACTACCTATATGGCCAGTAATTCGGAGGAATTTATATTTAACAAACAAACACCTATTGACTCTAAACGACTTAAAATAATCCCATGATTAATAGCTGTAAGTAGCAAACAACACATGCACATAAATACGAACTACAACACAAAAACACTTAAATCAAAATCACATACCCAACTCTAACATATGCTTTACATTACACCTTACATAAAAAATACCTACATTATCACCACACGCCTCTCTAACAAATTGCACACTATCTTAAACATTTATAACAAATATAACATGTTTTAACACCCCACACAAAATATGTTTATTTCAACTGCAGTATAACACTTTCCTCATACATGCATTATTGACTGTATTGACTCCTGCATTGTACACCAATTGTCCTTGCTTATAACTTCTTTGCTTGTGTTTTTTTGCCTGTGATTTTTACTTTTACTTATACCTATTACACTTCCAACAGGTGTTGCCTGTAATTGTGTTATTTCACGCGGAACATCTGTTTAACTCCTGACTCTCCACATGATGTATTTGACACTAATAACAATTATGTACTCTACATGTTCTAAATGACTAGGATTCTAGTGACACGTTTTCGACATTCCTTATGCTCCGATGATTCCAGACTTCCGTCTGGAAGAAACAATTGTCAGCTAATAAATGTTCTAAACTAAAATTTGATCATTTTAACACTTTGTATCTCGGCTCTGTAAAACACTTGAACATTTGCATTGAGTCTTTTGTCATACCGGTAACCGGCTAGTACTTATAACTATAAATATGTAGGGTAGTACTATCAAACATATATAAATATAAATATTACTATATATATATATATATATATATATATATATATATGTATGTAGGAATAGATAAACATACATATGTAAATACATATATATATATATACTAGCAGTGGTACCCGGCGTTGCATGGGATAAGGTATTTTGGAACGCGGGCCGCCAACAGACCTAATCGTGGAAAAACTGCATGCCTGGATAATATGTAAAGAAAATAAACCGAATACTCTGATGGCTGGATAATCTTTAAGATTTTCCTCGATGAAGCAGGAAAAATGCAGGTTTTCACCTAATGCGGGCCCTAGGGTATCAAGAAAATCATTTTTTTTATGTGCATAATATGCCTTGAAATTTCGGGAAAAGCGGCTAGACGTAACGCCTCCAAAAAGCCCTAAAAAGCTGAAAAAATGAAGTTTTTCACCTAATGCGGGCCCTAGGAGATAAAAAAATTGAATTGTATGTGCATAACACTCCCTGAAACATAAGTAATACACATGTAAAGTTTGAAAAGAATCGGTTGGGTACTTCTCGAGTTTTAGGGATTCAAACTCTCTCACACACACACACACACTCTCAGAGAAGTGACGTGATGCAGACAGGCAGACATACAGACAGATATTATAAGGGCGCGACGTTATATGTATGTATCTATCTAAAAAGAGAAAGACTAAGAATTATAGAGAGAGATCGTTAAATCGCCTAATGCGGTCCCCAGGGCAATGCAAATTAGAAATTTCTTTTGCTCACAACACACCCTGAAACCTAAGTATTACATGTGTAAATTTGTGAACCGTCGGTTTGGTGCTTCTCAAGTTTTAGGGATTCAAACTCACACACACACAGACAGATATCCTCAGTTTTATATATATAGATATTCACACACACACTCACAAACACACACACACACGCGCGCGCGCGCGGTAAGGGAGCGCAGTTAAGTAAAGAACTCAATACATTAAACAGATAAGGTAATTTATTTCTGATGAAGATAACTTCCACAAGAGTATTACTGTTTCACGTTGTTGAAATCATTGGGATATTGCCATCAGACCTAACCGTTGATTTCAACCTAATGAAATAGTGCTAATCCTACTGATGTAATTTGAAGCAGAAATATATGTATATATATATATATATATATATATATATATATATATATATATATATATATATTTATAGGAGAGAAAGCACGTAGCATTGGAGAGAAATTAAAGGAACACTGCCATTTCGCATAATATATATATATATATATATATATATATATATATATATATATATATATATATATATATATATATATATATATCAATAGCCATGTTATGTACATACGCGCACACACACACACACAGACATATATATATATACATATATATATATATACTAGCAGTGGTACCCGGCGTTGCACGGCATAAGGTATTGTGAAATATATAACCGCCTTAGCTAAGCTTAGTATTGCCACAACCACGGCTGGCAAAGAAGTAAGGGTCTGGTGGTACGTAAGTAAGCAACAATGTGGCTTAAAACGCGAGGAAGTAGTTGTGTGCACTTATCCACTGTTTTGGGAATGAGTGCAAGATTTGTCTTGAGCAAGGGTGGCAGAATAACCGGAGGCAGCAGACAGCCAGACATACAGACAGATATTATAAGGGCGTGACGTTATATGTATGTATCTATCTAAAAAGAGAAAGACTAAGAATTATAGAGAGAGAGATTGCTAAATCGCCTAATGCGGTCCCTAGCGCACTGAAAATTTCAATTTTTTTTTGCTCAGAACACTCCCTGGAACATAAGTATTACATGTGTAAAGTTTGAAAACAGTCGGTTTGGTGCTTCTCTAGTTTTAGAGATTCAAACTCAGACACACACAGACAGATATCCTCAGTTTTTATATATATATATATATATATATATATATATATATATATATATATGTGTGTGTGTGTGTGTGTGTGTGTGTGTGTGTGTGTGTGTGTGTGTGTGTATGTGTGTGTGAATAGAGAGAGAGGGGGAGACAGAGGAAGCTAAGTAATGATTAAACATCTAAGAAGCCTAAATTGTAAAAGACCTCACTCCCATTCCTGGCCCACATTTTTTCTTGTGTAATGTAAACATTTCTTTATATATATATATATATATATATATATATATTATATATATATATATATATATTATATATATATATATAGGAGAACTACGTCTGAAATTTATGGTTCTACCAATATTTACACTAAAACATCTATACTTACAAACGTTTCATTACTTGATTATCATTTTGGTCTATTGTCCTCCACTCCTATTACACACTCCAGAGCACACACCCATATCTACCATTCCAAAACCTTCCCTTGAAATACCACCATCATAACCAGCATTACAATCACTAACAACAACAAAAAAACAGCAGCAAAACCAACGACTCTTCTAATAAAATCCAATGGCGTTTGTTGTTCAGTTATATGAAAATATAAAGCAATCAACAAATTCACAATCGGTTGATTATCTTTTCCTTCAATTCTCCCCATTCATCTAACACTTCCATCTTCATTCCAGAAAATCTTTCTAGGAAAATACAACAACAACAACAACGATATCAGGAGCAAGCACAACGACTCCACAAGTAAAACACATTGGCGTTTGTGCTCACTTAAAAGAAAAGCAATCAACACCATTGAAAATCAAGTGAAGTGTAGCAATATCAAAGATTCTTCTTGAAGTAACTAAAAAATATTAAATACCCAAAATTAAATATATAATATATATATATATATATATATAATTTTATATATATATATGAAAAGTATAGAAATTATTGTGAGCAAAAAGCCAACAGTATTCCATAATATATAAGTGACTATAACGTCAATATATATATATATATATATATATATATATATACAGAGAGATTGAGATGTATTCACAAACACACACACACACACATATATATATATAACTCATATATAGAGATACATACATACAAGTACATGTATACATATATATGCATACATGAATACATACATATACACATATATATTCTAATGAAGCGAACATTCTAGATACTTTGTCGATGTTATTTCGGTCGGCCAGCGAGTTTGTGGTGAAATAGAGGCTTAAACAAACAACAGTTTACAGATTCTATGGAGATTCCTATATTCACTGTCTGTCTATATATCTGTTGGTTATCTATCTGTGTGTCTATCTGTATAGCTATTTGTGTGTATGCATATCTCTCTCTCTCTCTCTCTCTCTCTCTCTCTCTCTCTCTCTCTCTCTCTCTCTCTCTCTCTCTCTCTATATATATATATATATATATATATATATATATTTATATATATTTATATATATATATATATATTTATGTATGTACATATATATATTGATGTATGTATATATGTTTATACATATATATATATTTATGTATGTATATATCTATCTAAAGCGGGTAAAATTCCCGAGATCCATGGACGAGTTCTCTCCAGCGGTCTCTGTCCCTCATTATCGCTGCCATGTCCTGCGTCTCCAACAGACCAGTGTCTGTCCTTAGGGCATCAACATACGTTAACCTTGGTCTTTCTCTTCCAGTGTGTCCATGTAGGGGCTCTCACAGGAGCAGTGAGTGCAGTGTCAACTCTGGATGTCGGCGAGCATGTCCAGCTAACCTCAGTCTCCTCTGTGTCTCGTATGAGCTGACTTTTTGGATGCTCCCATACAGCTCTGAGTTTTTCATCCTCAGTGTAAACTGATTAATGTTCAGAGCCATCCTCAGCATTCTCGTGTAGCACCCATCCACCCTCTGAGTGAGTTTCTTGGTCAGTGTCCAAGTCTCAGACCCGTACAGCAGCACAGACTCTACTACAGCAATGAAGAGGCGGATTTTCAGGTCTTTACGAAGGTCCGACTTCCACACTGATCACAAGCTGTGGCACGCCGCCCAGGCTTTGCTCTTCCTCTCAACCACATCATCTTCCGTATTCCCAATCTTTGCTCCCAAATACAGGAATATATGTATATATATATATATATATATATATATATATATATATATATATATATATGTATGTGTATATATATATATATATATGTATATACTAGCCGAGCTACCCGGTGATTCCCGGGTATTTTATTAAAGTTACAATATTTAACCATTGAAATATGGTTGGTGAATTTTAACTAAAGGAGGAATTATAACAGAATATTTGTCGTTTGTTTAAAGCAAATCATGTAGATAAAAGTATCATTAGTTTTGTCCAGTGGTGACTTTTTTAAATACTGCTCCTTATTACAGTCAACATACCTAATGAAAGAATCATTAGGTATGTCAGTGAAAAGGGCATGATGGAAAAAATAAATTTAGATTTTATTTATCCTTTTTTTTTCTTTTTGCACAATCAGAATCTCTGAAATTCAAACAAAATGTGAAGAGCTGTTTTACAAAGCATAAATAAAACAAAATAAAATAATACATTTACCATTGGTTTATGAATGAATGAAGAATTTACTTACTCATTTTTGTAATTCAGGAAAGTTTATCTAAATGTGTGTAAGTGTGGTAAATATATACACCAGGAACCAAACTCCCACTGTCACTGTCTCTTTCCCGATCTCCCCATCACTCACTATTCGGGCACCATGCTTTCCAGCATAGTTACGTCCCTTTACGGTCTGAGTTCAAATCCCGTCGAAGTTAACTTTGCCTTTCATTGTCGATAAAATAAAGTAGCAGTAATGTACTGGGTGATAGCTGGCCTTGTGCCAAAAGTAGAAACAACTATTATGAGCAAATGGGGGCCCATGCACTTTCTGCGGCCCCGGCGGAAGGAATAGAGGATGGTGAGGGAGTTGTGCTGGGAAATCCATTCCAGCTTGCGAGGCTCACACCTGAGGGTAGCCAACTCTATGCCGATGGTGGTGAGTTGGGAGGTAGCCCTAGAGCCAAGGACACCAGAAGTCTTTATTGCTATGGGCTCAACAACACACCAGTCGGAGAGCGACCGATATTTGGAGAGTTTAACTTCCTTGGCCCAAAGTGCGGCAAAGCCTGGGTTAATTAAAATGTTTACACTGTAGCTTTCACCAACTTTTACCTCTAGGGCAGTAGGATCTTGTTTGAGGGAGATTTGTTTTCTATTTCTTCTAGGTACACCAACAGTTATAGTGGCTTCCATGACATACATATATACATACAAATGCACGTGTGTGTGTGTGTGTAAGACACAAACACACTGTCTTGTATACATATATATATATATGTATACATATTTCATCTCTCGAACTGTATACATTATATATATATATATATATATATATATATATATATATATATATATATATATACTTATATAAATGAATACATATAAGTGCTATAAAATATTTTATATATATATATACAAATATATTATATATATATATACAAATATATTATATATATATATATATATATACGTAATATATATGCTTGTATATATATATATATATGTACAAATATATTATATATATATATATATACGTATACGTGACTGTGTATGAGAATTCGATTTTTATTCATAAATCTTACTTTTGAGACTTATGCTGGTGGCATTCTATTGATTCCCAAGGAAATCCCCCCTCTCTTTCCACTCTCACTCACCATTTATCTCCTCTTCCCCTCTCACTCTCACCCCGTATTGTCCCCCTCCCCGTTATTCACTACATCATTTAAAAGTTAAATTCAGTTTTTTTATTCTCTTACTACTTCAGAAAAATTAAATAAAATACGACCACAGTTTACATTATTATAGTTATTATCATAATAATAATTGTTTCTACTTTTTGGCACAAGGCCAGCAATTATCCCAGTGTATTACTGGTACTTTATTTTAACGACCCCGTAAGGATGACAGGCAAAGTCAACCTCGGCGGGATTTGAACTCAGACCTTAAAGGGACGTAACTATGCTAGAAAGCATGGTGTCCGATCCTCTACCCATACTGCCAATTCACAATTCACCGCATAATAATAATTGTTTCTGTGGATTGGCAGAATCGGTAGAGGGTCGGACGCCATGCTTTCCAGCATAGTTACGTCCCTTTAAGGTCTGAGTTCAAATCCCGCCGTGGTTAACTTTGCCTTTCATCCTTACGGGGTCGATAAAATAAAGTACCAGTAATGCACTGGGTAATTGCTGGCCTTGTGCCTAAAGTAGAAACAATTATTATTATTATCAATATAGACCACTCTGAATATACGTCTGTAGTTTGAGAGATGGAAAAATTGAGAGAGGGCGCTTTCCCTGGTGGTCAGGGCGGCCGTGGTCTTTTGTGTGGTTTTCGCCACGAGTAACCCTCGGAGGTTTCCTCCCTATTGGGGAATTTTTCATTGTTTCAATTTTCATTTTTATTGTTTATATATATATGTTTCTATGTCCTTTTGTTTTCTTCTTTTCTTATATAAATAATAAAAATATTTATACGCACAACACCCACATTGTACCGTCCTGTGCCGTCTTGATGTCAGCCCTTGTGGCCAATAAAGAAATCATTATTATCAATATTATTATTAATATTCCTATTACATTTATTATTTGTTAAACTGAACAATCATATTGAGCAGACATTTACTCTCTCAGAGATGACAACAGGAAAGAAATATAGCAAAATAAAGATATTTGAAATGAAGTTAGCAGTTAGCTCTGTCGCAGTTGATATCCTAGTCAAGAGGTAGTTGTCATAGATCAGCTCAATGATATCGAACAGAACAAGCAGCATGGAAGATTGCATTTCACCTCACCTTAGAAATATAATGAGGAACGTGTAAGTAGGTAAGTAATATCTTAGTGTATCAACATCTATGAAAGTTATCTCAGAAGCTTCTGGGTACCCTTAGAGTAGCAGTGGAAGGAAAGATGGGGGAAGTAAGGTGATAGACTCTCTCTTTTCCCCCATCTTTCCTTCAACTGCTACTCTAAGGGTACCCAGAAGCTTCTGAGATAACTTTCATAGATGTTGATACACTAAGATATTCCTTATATATATATATATACACTAAGTTATTACTATATATATATATAGATGGATAGATAGATATCAAGGCTGACATGCTACCACATATGTGGAACTAACACAGCATGATTCATCATAATGGTGTATATGAAATATATATATATATAACGAGGGAGTTGTGGGATGGACCATAACACCCCAGAGTACACAATACTTAGGGTAGAGCTCTACCGTCGGGGTCATACATTTTCCTACATATATATATATATAAATATGAGAAAAATGGAGCGCTGCGTGGTTGCATATGGGTTACATATGAATAAAATTAGTCCTTCATCAGTGATCTTCCAACTTTCATCTGATTTTTAAAGCGATGAAATACCAATGAAAGTTGGAAGTTCAGTGATGAAGGATTAATTTTATATATATATATATATATATATATATATATATATATATATAAATATATATATATATATGAACGATCGACTTTCGTCAAATCGGACCGAGGGAACAATGTTTCCGTTGGTCTTTCCAATTGCTAATACTATCTATCGGTCGCAACTCCAGGTAGAAGGAGCAACGTGAAATAAAGTGTCTTGCTCAAGGACATAACGCATCACCTGGTCCAGGAATCGAACTCACAACCTTACGATTGCGAATCCAATTCTCTAACCACTCAGCCACACGCCATATATAACGAAGGAAATGTGGTAAGGAACCAGGCGGACCATAACGCACCAAAGTACTCAATACTTAGGGTAGTAGAGTGGGTAATAGGAACGAGTAGGACCCCGACGGCTGAGCTCAAGCCGTTTCGACGGCTAATTCTGGACCCAGAATTAGCCGTCGAAACGGCTTGAGCTCAGCCGTCTGAGTCCTACTCGTTCATATATATATATATACATATATATATATATATATATATATATATATATATATATATATATATATATATATATATATATATATATATATAGAGAGAGAGAGAGAGAGAGAGAGAGCCAGAGATAGGTGAAATCCTGACCACGGTTTCGGTTTGTGTGTTCAGCAAGTCTTTCCATGGTGCGTAAGAATATTATTAGTCTTCGTATTGTGGTGATGGAGAAAGTGTATATGAGGAAGGGGGCTGGGGGTTAGAGAATGGTTAGTGTACCTAGACAGGCTCGGAGGTCAGGACTTTTATATATATGTATATATATATATATAGAGAGAGAGAGAGGGAGGGGGAGTTACTAAAATGTAATTAGTAAGAACATTATTCATAATTATTCAATTTATGAGTTCATAATTTAAGGAAAGTAGAGGGGAGATATGACACGCCCTCATGCCAATCGTAAACTATTTCAATCATTAGACGGTTGTCATTTTGCCATATATGGAATTTACGCTTGAACCTAAAGCCAATTATTTCTTAATATATCAAATAGAAGAATAATACAATGCAAATTACAATCCAGGAACTCCAAGAAACAAAACTAAAAAAATGAAAAACAAGGCTACATAACCCAAAGAACGCAGGAATCTCTGTATGTATGGTCCCGTATCTCCTGATAGAGTCGTGGGGCGCCATATTGACATACGGCGCTTCTTGGACATTTTAAGCCAGGCCGAACCCCACTCTCTCTAGGTCTGAGTACAGCAGATTTCTTTCAGAGAAAGATGGAAAGTGAGAGAGAAAAAATGAGAAAGAGATATAGAGGAAGAATTGACCCCAGTACAAGACTGGTACTTTTTTATCGACCTCGAAAGGATGACAGGCAAAGTTGATCTCGGCGGGATTTGATCTCAGAGAGCAGCGGGTCGGAAAGAATGCCATAAAGTTTTCTATCTGACGTTCTAACGACTGTCATTCTATCTGACGTTCTTAACAACTGCCATTCCACCTGACGTTCTAACGACTGCCATTCTACCTGACGTTCTAACGACTGTCATTCTATCTGACGTTCTAACGACTGCCATTCTACCTGAAGTTCTAACGACTGTCATTCTATCTGACGTTCTAACGACTGTCATTCTATCTGACGTTCTAACGACTGCCATTCTATCTCACGTTCTAACGACTGCCATTCTACCTGACGTTCTAACGACTGTCATTCCACCTGAAGTTCTAACGACTGTCATTCTATCTGACGTTCTAACGACTGTCATTCTATCTGACGTTCTAACGACTGCCATTCTATCTGACGTTCTCACGACTGCTATTCTAACTGGCGTTCTAACCACTCTACCATTCTATCTGATGTTCTAACCTCTCTACCATTCTATCTGACGTTCTAACGACTGTCATTCTATCTGACATTCTAACGACTGCCATACTATCTGAGGTTCTAACGACTGCCATTCTATCTGACGTTCTAACGACTGTCATTCTATCTGACGTTCTAACGACTGCCATTCTATCTGACGTTCTAACCTCTCTACCATTCTATCTGACGTTCTAACGACTGCCATTCTACCTGACGTTCTAACGACTGTCATTCTATCTGACGTTCTAACGACTGTCATTCTATCTGACTTTCTAACGGCTACATTCTATCAGACGTTCTAACGACTGCCATTCTATCTGACGTTCTAACCTCTCTACCATTCTATCTGACGTTCTAACGACTGTCATTCTATCTGACGTTC
>OZ024749.1:1982161-1997161 GCA_964016885.1 Eledone cirrhosa
TAAATATATACTAGACGAAATAATATATTTCGTATCTAAATGGAAGAAGTGGTGAAATTGGTAACGATATGCATTGCGGTAATTTAGGGCTTTTTCGGAGTTGAAAAAATACGGCACAACTTAAATACTGAATACTAAAATATTTAATGTGCAGATTGAAATAAAACCTACACTGTATATCTGGCCTGGGTCTAATAGCAGCTATGCACAGACCTGAATACATCTGTGAATACATGTGAAATTATGAAGAGTTCGAACAGACGTAGAAATTTAACCAGATTTTAGTGTAGTTAATGTAGTTTAAGTGGTACAAGATTTAGTCAGTGTAGTTTAAGTGGTACAAGATGTGTAGTTAGTGTAGTTTAAGTGGTACAAGATGTAGTCAGTGTAGTTTAAGTGGTACAAGATGTAGTTAGTGTAGTTTAAGTGGTACAAGATGTAGTAAATGTAGTTTAAGTGGTACAATATGTAGTTAATGTAGTTTAAGTGGTACACGATGTAGTTTGTGTAGTTTAAGTGGTACAAGATGTAGTTAATGTAGGTTAAGTGGTACAAGGTGTGTAGTTAGTGTAGTTTAAGTGGTACAAGATGTAGTTAATGTAGTTTAAGTGGTACACGAGGTAGTTTGTGTAGTTTAAGTGGTACAAGGTGTAGTTAATGTAGGTTAAGTGGTACAAGATGTATAGTCAGTGTAGTTTAGGTGGTACAAGATGTAGTTAATGTAGTTTAAGTGGTACAAGATGTAGTTAATGTAGGTTAAGTGGTACAATATGTATAGTTAGTGTAGTTTAGGTGGTACAAGATGTAGTTAATGTAGTTTAAGTGGTACAAGATGTAGCTAATGTAGTTTAAGTGGTACAAGATGTGTATTTAGTGTAGTTTAAGTGGTACAAGATGTGTAGTTAGTGTAGTTTAAGTGGTACAAGTTGTAGTAAAGGTAGTTTAAGTGGTACACGATGTAGTTAATGTAGTTTAAGTGGGACAAGATGTAGTTAGTGTAGTTTAAGTGGTACAAGATGTAGTTAGTGTAGTTTAAGTGGTACAAGATATAGTTAGTGTAGTTTAAGTGGTACAATATGTAGTTAGTGTAGTTTAAGTGGTACAAGATGTAGTTAGTGTAGTTTAAGTGGTACAAGATGTAGTTAATGTAGTTTAAGTGGTACAAGATGTAGTTAGTGTAGTTTAAGTGGTACAAGGTGTAGTTAATGTAGTTTAAGTGGTACAATATGTAGTTAGTGTAGTTTAAGTGGTACAAGATGTAGTTATTGTAGGTTAAGTGGTACAAGATGTGTATTTAGTGTAGTTGAACTGGTACAATATGTAGTTAATGTAGTTTAAGTGTTACAAGATGTGTAGTTACTGTAGTTTAAGTGGTACAAGGTGTAGTTAATGTAGTTTAAGTGGTACAAGATATAGTTAGTGTAGTTTAAGTGGTACAAGATGTAGTTAGTGTAGTTTAAGTGGTACAAGATGTAGTTAGTGTAGTTTAAGCGGTACAAGATATAGTTAATGTAGTTTAAGTGGTACAAGATGTAGTTAAGGTAGTTTAAGTTTAAGTACTGTAATGGCTTCCAATTCTATTTCGACTAGGTGGAATATCCTCACTCTTTTCGCACGCACATGTGTGTGTATCTTTGTGCGTGTATATGTATGTGTGTCTATGTATCTACGTGCCTACCTATGTATCTGTGTATTGATCAATCAATCAATCCACCTAACTAATTATCTATCTATATATATATGTATATATATATATATATATATATATATATCTATATGTATATATATATATATGTATATATATATATGTCTATATATATATGTATATATATATGACCGTATGTATATATGTATGTATATATATATATGTACGTATGTATATATGTATGTATGTATATATATATATATGTACTGGTAACATGTATCCCAGTACAACCTGTCTCATGGTCGGGTCGTTGGCGACTAAACTGGCAACCCCACCAAGGTTTCTTGGTGAGGAGGGTGGCTTTGGACATCCTGCAGGACTAAAAACAAAACCTGTCAAAGGGCAAAGGAGCTCTTAAGAGTCAATGGCCATCCAAAATCACTGGGAGAGATGACCCCTTAGCCTTTGTCAAGGCAGAATTCTAGGAGAAGGAAAACTCTGATATAACACCTGCAACTCTGATGGTATCCAATGATGTTGACTTGTTCTTCTTTTTGGTAAATATCTTGGTTAAGAGAGTGGGACTGGCTTTGTGCAGTGCCTTTGCTCACTATAAAAGCTTCACGGCACAGGCATTGCTTTATATCTGGAGATCTCTCTGCACTTGTCGTCACATGGTACCATGGGTCCAGCACTATGTGTCAATAATTGTCACAAGTGTAGTGTTTGTACCAGAGTTTTCAAGTCGCTGGCTGGACTAAAAAGTCACACTCGTTCAGCGCATCGGTTGGGGTTCTCCTACATGGATATAAAGTAGTGGCCGTACTCGAAAACGAGTTGGCAGCCACCATGTATGTATATATGTATGTATGTATATATGTATGTATATATATACATATATTTATATATAGGTATATATATATATATACATATATTTATATATATGTATATATATATATATATGTATATATATATATATATATATATATATATATATATATATATATATATATATATATATGTATATATATATATATATATATGTGTATATGTGTGTATGTATGTATGTTCTTCTGGTTTTATAATTTCACAAAGTTTTCCCAATAGAGAGAGAGAGTCGGTTTCTAACATAGATACAAGACTCTCTCATTGGAATTTACACAACATCAACTAGGTAGATATGTATGAATGCATGCATGTGTAGATATGGATGTTATTGTATGTGTGGATGTGTATGTTTCGAGTTGTATGTGTGCATATGTATATGTTTTGTATCTGTACATGTGTATATGCAGTTATTAGATGCAGAATTTTTGGAATGTTTTACATATGTTTACTGTACCATTAATGGATTGTACTTGTAGTTTCCTAACTAGTTGTGTTCTTTCTGTTCCTGTGAAGCCTAGCTTCTCAAGATTTGTATTGAGGCAGTTACTAACATATCCTAGTGCCCCAATAATCACAGGCATACATCTGAAGGTGTAAACAGGGTGGAGTATCTGCAGAATACTCATCAGTTCTGCATAAATATTCTCCTTATGTATGTATGTATGTATGTTTTCTCTTTCTCTTAATTTCGAGTATATTTTTTTGACCGGCCACCTTCCTGGTGGCAAGGTTGTAAAAGAAAAGAAATTGTCATCCCTTGAATCGCAAGAATGTTTTGCATATTTTGAAGGTGCCAGCTATCGCAGCCATTTGTAGACTATGAATTAGGGAGCTGCGCTTTTTGTCCGCAAATCCAAGTTCGGTCATACTTTGGTCCAAGCAGGTTGGTATATAACCCGTAGCACCAATAATGATGGGTATGAAGCTAAAGGTGTATCTTGGATACTGGATTTGTAAGCTCCTCATCAATGGTCCGTAGATGTCCTCCTTCTCCTGTATTTTTCTGACAACGTTTACATCAAGTGGGCAGCTGATATCCACAACAGAACACGTTTTCAATGTGTGGTCCCAAACTACAATATCAGGCCGGTTGTGCTTTAATTTGGTGGCAGTTTTTATTTTCAGGTTCCACCAGTATTCCTTAGTGCCATCTGTCTCAATATATTCTTCCTCGTTTGTTGTTAATTTTGTTTTCCGAAGTGCGTTCCAGATAGTTCTAGCTATCCCATCGTGTCTCATGGGGAGGTAGTAGCGAGATGACATTCTTTCGCAGCTGGCAACAATGTGGCTTACATCCTCGATCTTTGTTTTACATAGCCTACATTTATTGTCAGCTGCTGGCCCTCCTCTTTTGTGCAGCAGATATTTGGTAGGGAGTTCTTGTTCCTGTATTGCATAGAGATATCCCTCAAGGTGTGATGTCATAAACTTGTCGGAACTCCATGCCAGGCTTTTTGAGTGGTTTATCCCCTCTATGGTCTGTGTTTTACGCCTCAAGTATCCATGCACAACTTTCTCTGTAAATTGGTCAATTTTTTTTTCTTGTTTGAACATTGAATAGGATCTTCCGATTTCTCTGGGTGAGAGATTTATATCAGGCTTTATTCCATATCTCTCCTCCAGATCAGTCGCTATTCTAATGATATTTCTTTTTTCATGCTCATAAACCTGAGCAAGATGGTCGCCAACCTTTTTCCTCTGTTGAAGGTGTTGCTTCAGTGTTACTATCCGGGTCTCATATGTTGTTAATATTGATTTTAGACCCCGGCCACCTTCCTTGCGTGAGAAGTATAGCCTATCCACATCACCATTGATGTTAAAGTTCCCAGTAACACTGAGAAGTTTACGAGTTCTAACATCCATCTCACTTAGTTCTTGCAATGACCAGTTCAGTAGGCCAAATGTTGGCGTTATAATTGGCACAGCATAGGTATTGTGGGCAATGTATTTGTTGTATGCTGACAGTTCTGATGACCATATTTTTTTTACTCTTCTGAGGTATTCAGTTCTGGTTCTCTCCTTATTTATGGGTCCATCATATCTGACATTCTCATCCTGTCCAAGATATCTGTAGTTGTCACCTGACTGCAGAGGTTGTATTGTCAGGCCGTTCATATCTAGATTTCTAGAGGAGGGCACAGCTCTTCCACGTTTTACTGCCAAATATGCACACTTGGACTCACCAAATTTCATTTTGATGTCGGTTGAAAATTGTGTAATGAGGTCCAATTGTTTCTTGATGTCATTGATATTTGGCCCATACAACTTCAGGTCATCAACAAAGAAAAGATGGGAGATACTTCTGGGCCCACTTCTTTGTCCACCTTGTTTCCTGAGTAGGTAAGATAGTGGATTCAGTGAGAGAACGAAGAGTAGTACCGACAAGCTATCACCCTGAAAGATGCCCTTCTGGTAATGTATCCTATCAGTCTTAACCTGCTCCTTCTCACCTCTAAGGATCAAATTGGTGTACCAGTTCTTGGTCAGGCGTTCAACAGCAGCTACTAATGGTTGTGGGACTTTAGCTAACTGTAAAGCCTTAATAATCCACCCATGAGGTACACTATCAAATGCTTTTTGATAGTCCAGCCACACGACAGTCATGTTTCTGCGATTCTTTGTTGTTTTTTCCTGAATCATTTTGTTAGTTAGTAGGTGATCTATGCAACCCCACACCTCCCTCTTTCCACCAGCTTGCTCAGGTGTTATGATGTTGTTGGTAGCAAAGTGATCCTGTAAGAACAGGTTAAGGCACCCAGTATATAATTTATACATGATGTTTTGGCAGGCAATTGGGCGGTAATTTTTAGCAAGGGTGGTTTGGCTATTTTTGGGAATGAGGAGAGTAGTGGCAGTTGATAACCATCTGGGCAGTTCTTGTGTGCCCTTAATGGTTTCTGTAAACAGCCGTATGAGATCTTGCCGATAGAAAGTGAAATTCTTCAACCAGTATCCTGTAATGAGGTCTGGGCCTGGCGATTTCCTATTCGACATTTTCTGTAGAGCTGTTTCCAGTATTGACCCATCTATGTCATATTGTTTTGTCTGGACATGTTGGCAGTAGTCCTGTTCCAGTTGTTTTAGCCAATTAGCTTGTCTGTTGAATCCGTCATCCGTTTCCCATACAGATCTCCAGTAGTTCTCAACCTGTTCTTTTGAAGGGGTGTCGTTTACAGGGATTGAGCTTTTGCCACTGAAGCTGCGATAAACTGATTTAGGATCTCTGGCAAACAATCTATTTAGCACTTGTCGTTTATGGGCTGTTGACTTATATTTTAGTCTTTCTGTTGTAGCTGTGAGTTGTTGTTTCAACTGGTGTAATTTGGAGTTCAAAGTTTTAAATTTGGTATCTCCAAATCGTCTCTCTAACTTTTTCTTTAGGTCTTCCTGGTGTCGTGTGAAGTTTCTCTCTATGTTGCATTTCATAACGACTGCGATGTGTGAGATACTTCGTCTCAGGGACAAAATTTTGGTTTTTAAATTTCGCATCCACGCTGGTTCAGGCTTTCTGTTTGTATCTTGATTGCGTGGTTTTAGATGTGTGTTATATGATAGCAATGTGACAGCTGAAACATATAACAAAACATTGAGCGTTTCAAATGTCGTTTCTACACCTTTAGATCGTATAGCCTTCAGATAATTGCCAGCTATTTCGTTCATGTATGTATGTATGTATGTATGTATGTATGTATGTATGTATGTATGTATGTATGTATATATCGGGTCACTTTTCAGTGCAACTGGTAACATCTAACCCAGTACAACCTGTCGCATGGTCGGGTCGTCGGCGACTAAACCGGCAACCCCACTAAGTTTACTTGGTGAGGAGGGTGATTTTGGACACCCTGTAGGACAAAAAACAAAACCTGACAAAGGGCGGAAGAACACATAATAGTCAACGGCCATCCGAAAGTGTGTAAATATGTATATACACATGTACTGCGCGGTTAAACCACTGGGAGTGAGAGACCCCTAGCCTTTGTCAGGGCATTCTTCTAGAAGCCATCTCAGGAAACTGGGTTAACTCCGATATAAAACCTGCGGCTCAGTTGTTACCGATGATGTTGATCTTTTCTTCTTTTCGGGTTATAGCTACTGTCGCTCAGAGAGTGGGATTGGCTCAGTGCACAGTCTTTCCTCACTTTAAAAAATATCTTCATGCACAGGCATTGCACGATAGAATTAATTAATAATGGTATATCGTGCAATGGCCATACTCGATAACGAGGGGGCAGCCATCATGTATGTATGTATCTGTATGCATCTATGTATGTATGTAAGTATGTATGACGGGTCACTCTTGAGTGCTACTGGTAACATGTAACCCAGTACAACCTGTCACATGGTTGGGTCGTCGGTGACTAAACCGGAAACCCCACCAAGTTTACTTGGTGGGGCGGTCATTTTGGACACCGTTCAGGACAAAAAACAAAACCTGACAAAGCGCGGAAGAACTCATAAGAGTCAACAGCCATCCAAAAGTGTGTAAATATACATATACATACATATGTACATGTGTATATACATATGTGTATATACATGGGTGCATGTGTGTGTATATGCGGGGGGACATAGAAATAGTCGGACTGGAAACCCGATCGCGCGGTTAAACCACTGGGAGTGAAGGACCCCTAGCCTTTGTCAGGGCATTCTTCTAGGAGAAGGTAACTCAGGAAATATCCTCACGCAGAGGCATTGCACGATGGAATTAATTGATAATTATTAATAATGGTATATCGTGCAATGGCCATACTCGTTAACGAGGGGGCAGCCATCATGTATGTATGTAAGTATGTATGTATGTATATATTTGTGTATGTATGTATGTATGTGTGTATATATATATATATGTATATATATATAAACGTATATATGTATATATGTATATATGTATGTACGTATGTGTGTATGTATATATATATATACGTATATATGTATATATGTATGTATGTATGTATGTATATATGTATGAATTTAAGTATGTATCTATGTTTGCGTATCAACCAACCTACCTATCACCATATCTATATATTTACCCCCCCCCCCCCCTACCTCCACCTCTCACCCTTTCATTATTTTAGTCCTTTATTCTTCCGTTTTCATTTCTTTCAAATAAGGAAATGAAAAGATCCTCCCCGCTCTCTCTCTCTCTTTCTCGTTCACTCCTTCTCTCTCTCACTCTCTCTTTCTTTTCCCCCGCTCTCTTTGTATGTATGTTTGTTTATGTGTGCGTGTGAGTCTCTGTGTATGCGTGTTTGAGTGTATGTGTGTGTATGCGCGTGTGGTTGAGTGTATGTATGTTTATTTGTGTGCGTGCATATATCTGTGTATGTGTGTGCTTTGTGTGTATATATATATATATGTTTGTGTGTGAAAGAGATTGTGTGTATGCGTCTGTGTGCTTGTGTGCGCGTATGCGTGTGTGCGCGTCTGGTTGTGTGCGTGTGTGTGTGTGCATGCGCGCGTGTGTGTGTGTGAGGGAACTATAAGTAAAACATACAATAAACTGCCTGCAAGAGAAACGTGACCAAGCTCTGGTATTAGTTCCCGGATGTTGCCGAGAGCAGAGGAAAGCCTTGTCGTGGTTATTTACAAAACATTACTAACCAACATGATAGCATATCTACAGTATACCTGTAGCAAGTTCGTGTTAAATAACTGAAAAGAAAGAATACACACAACAAAAAGGAAGGAAAGAACAAACAAGGAAGAAATATAACAAAACACTAAACTTTAGAATAGCGACGACGCCCCCTCCACACAATCATCATCATCATCATCATCACCACACCTACCAACCACAAAAAAAAACAACGCCTACGACAACTCCGTCAACAACAAAAGAGCCATTAGTAACAACAAGTTTAACAACAAAAGGTCGCAAAAGGCAAAAACAAACACTGACACACACACACACATACACACGTACGCATACATACACACACACTTTCACATACGCGCACACACACACACTGACACTCACGCCCAGACACTCACACAAACACACAAGAAGGAAATAATTTTCGCAAAACAGGAAAAAATACGAAAATACTGTCGAGAAAATGAGTTTAGTAAAAGATATCATGAGAGAAATCTAACAAGGATTATTATCATTATTATCCCGCCGAGGTTAGCTCTGCCTTTCATCCTTACGGGGTCGATAAAATAAAGTACCAGTAATGCACTGGGTAATTTGCTGGCCTTGTGCCTAAAGTAGAAACAATTATTAGTAGTACTATTATCATTATTATTATTATTATTATTAGTAGTAGTAGTAGTAGTGGTGGCGGTGGTGTTGGTAGCAGCAGCAGTAGTAGTAGTAGTAGTAGTAGTGCAAATACAGTGAATGGGAAGAGTGAACTGGTCAGGTATAGGCATACAAATGCTAATACAAACTGACCAGGAGTGCATCGAGGCAGTCCCAGATATCACAGACCTCGAGGAAGGACTCCAACTCCCTATAAGCGTCGAAGGAAAGCGCCCAAAGTGCTATATCTGTGTGAAGAAGGGTCACCTCAGGGTCTTCTGTCCGCAGAAGACAGCCAAGAAGAGTGTCCCCCTCCTTCCGCGGCCTGACCACTGCTACCAAGAGCAGGGCAGGTAACAGAGGCAGAAGACTCTTCCATGGTGAGTAGGAGGGCAACGTCCGTGGCACCAATACCAAAGTCACGGACAACTAAAACAGCGGAACAGTGGTGGCAACACCAACAGTCGCAATAGCTACACCGGCGGCAAAGTCGCCGGAGCGGGCTCCACTACCACCACCAACAGCCGTGGAGGACATACCCCTCCCAAACGCCACGGAATCCGACATAGAGTCTGAGGCGGGAGTGAAGTGGTAAACGGTCTGCCACAAAAAACAAAAACAAAAAAAAACACTTAGCTTCACCCTCCAAAAGCGAAGGCAAACATAGACGGGTAAAGGCTGCAAGGCGACTCGCAGCAACGCGACCAACAACCACCACCACCAGCAGCATCACCACAAACATCAACATCGCAAACACAAGACAAACAACCCCCGCCCCTCTAAAAAAAAAAACATTACACACCCATAAACATGGAAAATCAAGAACTCTTAGAACATATAAAGCACCACACAGGCATTCGGGACAAACATTACTACACCCCACCAACACCAAGAACTTTCCCGAAAAATATAAAGATTATTGAAATCAAAATAGAACATTATAAACTTTTAAAAGAAAAATTCCCCAATGCAGTTGGAGAGTTAGTTAGAAAGCTAGAAGAGGCGTTTAGGACAGGCATCGCAACCGACGTGCTTGCGGCGAGATTGGCACTCGACCAATTCTTCAACGCAAAGCATGATGGAGAAAAACTGGAGTAAGGTGACGAGTAGGGTGGCCTCTCTCACCCAGAATTGGGCCGAGAGGAGGCTCTCTCTGAAAGGTCGGGCGGAAGTGGCGAATGCGTACATAGCGTCCATCATCTGCTACCGCCTGACCGTCGTACCTTGCCCCCGCCCAACTCTGACCAAAATGAAGCGCCTTCTCTTCCGCTTTTTGAGGAAGGGACGTGCTCCCATGGTCAGACGATCCATTTGCTGTCAAACCCGTTGCGTGGACGACTATGCATGCCGTGGTTGATGATGCGCAAACAAGCGCTGAGGCTGCGACAGCTGTGGTCGCCGTTTGCCAGACGCGCCATTTCCCAGCTCGTGTCCTTGACGGAGCTGCAGTCCTGGATCAGGAAAAGACCGAGGGTTAGCGCTTGGAAGCTGGAATATGTCCAAGCGCTCACCGCTCTCTACCAGCTGGGCACCAATATCGGTGGAACATCCACCTCGGCGTTCTATAGAGGGCTAGTGGAGGGAAAGAGCGACGACGTTCTCGGGGAGACCCTGGGCGTCGAAGACGATCAGCTGTTCGCTCTCTTCAAGAGAGCTTTCAGACCGGGGCCTATGGACAGCTTCCCAAAATCCCTGGCCTGGCAGTGCTACCGGGGAGCCTTGCCGGTTCGGGATAAGCTCTACAGGCACGGAGGAGCTGTCAGCCGAGCCTGTCCGAGATGCGCGCAGGGCGACGAAACCGTCCTGCACGCACTCGTTCAGTGCCCGAGGTTTGCTGACTAGTGGAGCTATGTCGAATAGCTGCTGTCGCGTGTAGGACGGATCCGGTTATCGACTGAGTCCATTCTGTAGATAGCCCCGCCATCTTCCTTTAAAGAGGAGGAAGGGCAGGCAGTTTTTATCTGCCTGGTGGCCATGGCGAAAGAGATTGTGGTTGAAAGGGTTGAAGACGGACACTTTCCTCTTCGGCCAATCCCTGATTAACTTTTTCAAGCTTCACTTGAAAAGGAAAATCAGGGTGGAGAGATAAGTGGTGTCTTCTAGTAAGTTTGTTGAAATGTGGGTGAAAGTGGCGAGTCTGGTCCGAGTGAACGGGCCCGCTCTGTGTATGCGCCTGTAGACTGAGGAGTGGAAAAACTGAGAGAGGGCGCTTGCCCTAGTGGTCAGGGTGCCGTGGCCTTTTGGTGTGGTTTTCGCCACGAGTGACCCTCGGAGGTTTCCTCTTTTTTGTTTGAAATCTTTTGATTTCTAGCCGAATTTTATTATAACCTGTTTACACGACCAAAACCCACTTTGTATCGTCCTGTACTGTTCTGTGCCGTGTCTAATGTTTTTCTTCGTGTCAGCCCTTGTGGCCAATAAAGAAATCATTATTATTAGTAGTATTATTACCATTATTTGGAGATTTTTTGAAGTTTTATGGTTAAATATCCTTTCACACGTCTTTGTTAAAACGTTTTCCAAATAACACATACAAATATATGTATATATATATATATATATATATATATATATATGCGTGTGTATAAATATATATGTGTATATACACACCCACACATATATACACATACACGCATATATATACACACACGCATATACACGCACACTCATACACACACATATATCTATATAAGTACATATCTATTTATACATATATGTATAAATGAAAATACGTATAACATGTGCACACTGAGAAACAGAAACGTGGCAGAGTTGTGAGAACGTTGGATAAAGTTTCCAGGTTTCTACCTTCCGAGATCTTCACCTGCCGAGATTCACTTTGTATTTCGTTACTTCGAGGTCGATTAGAAAGGACCAACTCATAGCTAGGTCAACCCTCTTTCTTTCCAGCAGTCATATCTTGGAGGGTCGGGAGTTTTTCCTGTGTGTTCGCGACTGCCTTGAGCACTTAAAAGCTTTACCTAACGTATGGTAATATAACCACACCCTCTCCATTGTGACTGACTGTAATATTTGCTCGTAATATATTTATCTGTGCAATCAGCAGACGATATATTATTTGTTCTGATAGTCAGAATGTTCGATTCCTTTAGGTTACACCAGGTCATATGAGGTGTCAATGGACGTAATCGCTCAGTGTGCTACGCATGCGTGAGTTGTTTCGCTTATACATGCTCAGTGTCGGGTTTACCATTGTGTTTAAGTATGATTAAGCACAGGGCCCAAGTAAGGGACCTCATAACTAACGCAGGACCTCCTTTGTACTAAACCTGGTTGTGTATATGTTATTAGATGAACACCCCCGACTACGGGATTGGATATGATGAAAGGACAAACAGGAATACTTTAAATTGATAAAGGAGAGGCATCTTCTGTTGTGTTGAAGTAAATTTCAGGAGTTAAAGAATACAAAAAGTAATAAAAACAGGTGAACGCGCGTTACCTGGTAGATAGAAAATTTGATTCGCGATCATTGGATGCTAGTTCGCTTCCTGGACCGGATGAAGCATTCATAATATCCTTGAGCAAGACATGTTATTTCACGCTGCTCATTTTTGCCAGGAATTGAAACCGATATATAATATCAACAATGGAAAGAAACATTGTTATCTTGGTTCGAACTGATAAGGTTTGCTGTGTTGATACAACGCTTCAGTTTGGTTCGAACTGACGAGGTTTGCTGTGTTAATACAACACATCAGTTTGTTTCAATTGTATGTCTTCAATCCGGTTTTGGTGCGAGTTTTAAAAAAATGTATACGAATTTGTCGAAGTGGTGTCACTTCGTGAAAACTTCAGTCTTTGTATTTAGGTAATTCATGGATTAAACAGGCAAAAATAATGAATATGAGGTTCTTTTCACCTATGCATCGATTAATCGTATCTTTTTGAATTGAATTTAATTGTTGTTGAAATGCAAAACAAAATAATAAATAAGTAAACGACAGCAATAATTTTATATCGGCCACGGTAGAGAGAAGCAATGATAGATTGCAACAGGAATAAGGTGAAATAGAAAGAATAGAGATTGTCGTACTTACTTCACTTATATCTTTGTAATACACCCGTTCCGTAAACCTTGGTGGATTGTCATTTACATTTGTAGGTATAATATTAACCGTTATAGTCACCTGAAAATAAATAGGTTCATAATTAATGATAATAATAATAATTGTTTCTAATTTAGGCACAGGGCCAGTATTTTAGGGGGAGGACAAAGTCAATTAAATCAACTCCAGTGCATTACTGGTACTTCATTCTATCGACCTTCTAAATATTAACCGTTATAGTGACTTGCAAATAAATACGTACATGAATAATAATTGTTTCTACATTTGGCACACGGCCAGCAATTACCCAGTGCATTACTGGTACTTTATTTTATCGACCCCGTAAGGATGAAAGGCAAAGTCAACCTCGGCGAATAATAATGATAATAATAATGGTTTCTACTTTCGGCACAAGGCCAGCAATTTGAAGGGCAGGAGGAAAGTCGATTAAATTGACCCCAGTATTTTACCAGTATTTTATAGTATTGACTTCAAATGAAATCAAATGATTCAAAGTTCTGAGTTCTGAGTTCAAATCCCGCCGTGGTTTCCTTGTTTAGTAAACATAACCCGTCACCCAGTCTAATACCACTGTCTTTAGTGATCCCTGGTTTAGTAAACATAACCCGTCACCCAGTCTAATACCACTGTCTTTAGGGGTCAGGCGAAGTTTCTAATTTGAAAAACTTTATTTTCTACCTTTCCAGTAGTCAGGAAGATGCCCTTCCTCTTGACAAAAAAAAAAAGTAACAGTTTGCCGCTTTCATAGAATTTAATGCTTTGCTTTGCTACATAACTCCCATTGTTAGATTCGAACAAATAAATGAGGAATACGTAACAAGGTTTTCCAGAGAGAAAACTGCAGAAAGCCGACGCTAAATGTAATGAATATTAACAAAAAAATAAAGAAAAAAATATTTATTAAAATAATTAATTCATTAATAAAAAAAAAAAATGAAAACAAATCAATACTTTTGAATTAAATATTCGATTTAGCTGTTGGAAAGAAAATAGTTTGAAATAAATATAAATACCAAAATGAAATATTAACTATCTGTAAGGATATGTCTGACTAATTACGTACACACACATATATATTTATATATGTACGCACACACATATTCACCGACTGTATATAAGCATTCAGACGTACAAAGTATCATCTATGGAAATGGAAATATCATGTACTGTAAGCTATTTATAAAGTTTTAAAGGGGAGAAATGAGACAAAATGCGAAGCTTTTACATAATGATAGCTATAGTTGTTTTCACAAGAGAAGACATATCTCACCTACCCCAAAGTGGGTGGGAGATCTTCCCGACTGACGGACACCATTGATAAGTCTGTAACTAACGCACAAGTCAACTGATATTTAAATATGTGCGATGCAATGTGTGTTTAAATGTGTAATTGTTTTTTGTTCAGCAGTGGCTGAGGAGGTCAAGCTGTAAATAGACCGAAATATTACATATTTACAATATGGGGTATATTAACGGTATGCACTTGAGACCTGCCAACCTCTGAAAACCCAAACAGGGAGTACCGTGAAAATATGAGAAAAATGGGGAGATTTTACTTAATTGTTTCTACTTTAGGCACAAGGCCAGCAATTACCCAGTGCATTACTGGTACTTTATTTTATCGACCCCGTAAGGATGAAAGGCAAAGTCAACCTCGGCGGGATTTGAACTCAGACTGTAAAGGGACGTAACTATGCTAGAAAGCATGGCGTCCAACCCTCTACCGATACTGCCAATTCACCTATATATAATTGTTTCTACATTTGGCACAAGGCCAGCAATTACCAGTGTATTACTGGTACTTTATTTTATAGACCCCGAAAGGATGAAAGGCAAAGTTAACCTCGGCGGCATTTGAACTCAGACTGTAAAGGGACGTAACTATGCTAGAAAGCATGGCGTCCAACCCTCTACCGATACTGCCAATCTTCCGTCCTATATATAATGAAAGCTATATCTAATTTCATAAGAGAAGACATCTCTCACCAAGCCCGAAGTGGGTGGGAGAACTCCCCGTCGGACGGGGGAGAGTTGGCAGGTCTGGTACGTCTGGTTAGTTTAAAGAGTATATAGTTATAACGTCGTAGCACCGGCTACCAGTTCCGTCGTTGTGCACTCTCGGATATTAG
>OZ024749.1:2004661-2017161 GCA_964016885.1 Eledone cirrhosa
CAGGTTAAATTAAAATTATAAAATAAAAAGTAATACCTAAAGAAAATTATAAAAGTGCAATAAAGAATAAAATTGTTAAAAAGTGGATTAAAGAGATTTATTGATACTGGATTTTCGCACCCTGAATAAAGGGTAAGTTGTGTTTTAAGCATTCGTCTCCAGGATGAAGCAGTGGAACTTGGTCAAGGAGGAAGTGCAGGTGACAAGTCAGAGAAGTCGACACGAACCTTTCTCAGGCTTTTACACTCTTAGGGATGGCCTCTGCTTCTGCCATGACGTGCCTGAACTGTTTGACGTTATTGGGGTGCAGTTTGTGCCCAAGGAGGTGCGGCTATTTATAGACAGCTCCACCACAAGTTTGAAGGCTGTCCTCCTCCACAATGGAAACAAGTTACCGACACTGCCCCTAGCTCATTCAGTCTGCCTGAAGGAAGATTACTACAGTGTGAAAGTCCTTTTGGAAGCTCTGCAATACAACCAGTACAATTGGGAAATCATTGGAGACTTCAAGATGGTGGCTTTCCTGATTAACATCCAAGGAGGCTTTATCAGATTCCAATGCTTCCTCTGCCCTTGGGACAGCAGAGCCACCTCTGACCACTAAAAAAGAAAGAACTGGGAGCAGCGAACAGAATTTGTAGTTGGGACCCGGAACGTCATATGGGAGCCACTGGTTGATCCCAGGATTGTGCTCATGCCTCCACTGCACATTAAGTTGGGGTTGATGAAGCAATTTGTGAAGGCTCTCAACCAAGAATCAGCCGCTTTTAAGTACCTTCTTGAATTCTTCCCCAAGTTATCTGAGGCCAAAATCAAAGGTGGAATTTTTGTTGGACCTCAGATAAAGAAGGTGTTTGACTCTACCGAGTTCTCCAATAAGCTCAATAGGATTGAGAGAATAGCATGGAACTGTTTCAAGGCAGTTGTTAAGGGCTTCCTGGGCAACTACAGAGCTGAAAACTACCAGCAATTGGTGCAGGATCCGATAAATGCTTTTGGCGCCATGAGATGCAGGATGTCGCTTAAACTCCATATGCTGGTCGTTCACCTGGAAAAATTCAAGGACAATATGGGCGCCTACTCAGAAAAACAAGCGAATGATTCCACCAACATGTGAAAGAGATAGAGCGGAGGTACCAGGGCCACTACAATGAAAAAATGATGGGGGACTATATCCACGTCTAGAATATGTTGGGTTCTTCCAGAATTAGTGGGCACCTGTCTAAAGGTACTAAGCATATTGATCTATTGATACTAGGTACGTGACGAGCCAAGCTGCACGGGGTGGAGTACATGAGCTTGAACGTGTGCCTATTAAAAATCACAGTGAAGTACTTCAAATTAAAGAAACTTGCCAAGCATCTCACTCTAGGGGTAGATTATTTGTTAAGCCATCTAAAGCTAGAAGGCTCAACAGATGTTCCTCTTACTGAAGTTTGACGAGCAAAAGAACAGACTTGACCATTCCAATTAAGATAGCTCCACCAGAAGTTGCTCAACATTACATACGTCCAAAAGATCCAGCATGGTGCACAATACAGTACGCATGCGTAGTACTAACAACAAGGTAATGGTTTGCACATTATAGACCTGGTGACGAGTATAAAATTGCTACAAGAAATAGTAGTCAACAGAAACAACTCAATATTTAAGGAGTAGCAAATATCGTATATATTTAAACATTTGTCAGTTATATACTGATGATGCTTGTGAAGTTTCAGGGTCGGACGCCATGCTTTGCAGCATAGAGTTACACCCCTTTATGGTCTGATTTCAAATCTCGTCGAGGTTAACTTTGTTTATCATCCTTACATGGTCGATAAAATAAAGTACCAGTAATACACTGGATTAATTGCTGGCCTTGTGCCAAAATGTAGAAACAATTATTTAGATAGGTTGTATCGGGTGAGGGTCGGATGCCATGCCTAGCAGTCTAAGGTTACGGCCCTTTACGGTCTGAATTCAAATCTTGACGACGTTAACTTTATCTTTCATCCTTACGGGGTCGATAAAATAATGCACTGGGATAATTGCTGGCCTTGTGCTAAAAGTAGAAACGATTATTTTAAAGTACTTTACTGCGATCTTCCCAATGGCACGTCTGTGCCTGAATTAAGATATTTATATATTTATATTCATAAGCTTCTATTAATTGGATTCAAAGCAAACTTTTCAATATATATGATATATATATAATATGTATACATATACGTATATATTCTAATGACTTACTGCCCGGCGGATGAGCTCTTGCCGTTTCGAGTAATAATACTAAGAGGTCAGTCGTCAGGTAGTAACTCATTAGAATAACTACACTCCACTTTCTTAAGTATCGAGTACTAAGCTGAACAATGCTCTCACTGGCCTAAACTTGTAACTCATATGTATACAGACACGTCTAAAGATCTCTAAAGTCCGTATTATCCCGGTTTCATGGCGTAAAGCGACTGAAAGTACAAGACACCGCCCTGGACAGGACGCCACTCCATCACAGGGTTAAACCCTCTGCTATTGCTGGAGCAGCGTGAAATGAGGTTTCGCTCAAGAACACACGGCACAACACAACCCAGGAATTATATGATTGAACTCACGACATTATATGATTGTAAGTCAAACACCCTTACCACTAGGCCACGTGCCTCTACAGACACACACATATGTATATATATGAAATATAGATATATACATATAGATATTCATATATATATATATATATATGCATATATATATAAAATGATTTTCCCATACATATCTTTATACAATTGCGCCTGAAGCTAAATTCTAATTCTATTCTTAAAGTTGAGCCAACTTATACAGCTTCATATGCAAATGAGATTAATCACCTCATTTACATAGAAAACTATATATTCTCGCCTGTTATCAAGTCCAGCAGTTGAAAGAGTGGGAGGTATCGTCCCGATGAGAACCAGTTCAGGTCGAAATGCATCGATCATTGTCCCCCTCGCTTCTGCTGGACATCGCCAGGTGGCGATAGCCGCCGGTGTGCTTGCATAGATACGGCTTTCTAAATGTTTATTTATAAGCATTTATAAGCATACCGTATTACTTTGGAAATACGAAATTCCAGTACACCCCCCCCCCCCCCCTCATATATATATAAGTGTATATATATATATATATATATAAAATTATACGTGATATTTCTTAGTAAAACATATAACGTAATGTTTTGAATTTTTACAGGAACCATCTCTGTCCATTCCTTGTCTATTACTTAATAGAAGACTCCTTTAAGCTCAGTTCTAGCATATGACCACTTTAAGGTCAGTTGTAACATATGACCACTTTAAGGTCAGTTCTAACATATGACCACTTTAAGGTCAGTTCTAACATATGACCACTTTAAGGTCAGTTCTAGCATATGACCACTTTCAAACGTCATTACACGGTAAACACTACATCAAAGTTGGAATTGATTTGACTAAGGAAAGAGAGGCAGGATTCTGCTTTGCATTGGATTCTAAGTTGCATTGTCTATTTGAGAGAGAGAGAGAGAGAGAGAGAGAGAGAGAGAGAGAGAGAGAGAGAGAGAGAGAGAAAGAGAGAGAGAGAGAGAGAGAGAGAGAGAGAGAGAGAGAAAGAGAGAGAAGTTCCACACAAGATGAACGCAAAACTGTGTCAATCTGCAATCTTGTCCTTCACTAAAGTAGAAACATTTGTCTTGGATTTGACAGAAAATATATATTAATCTTTTATGTTGAAGATTAATATATATATATATATATATATATATATATATATATATATATATATATATATATATATATATATATATATATATATATATAAAGTAAGTATGTTTTCAAACAGCGAGCAAGTTTGAAATTAGAAAATAGAAGCTTTCGCCGTATTTTATTTACTAAAGAAATTTTAGCCTGATAGTGGGGTTTAGAACCCTCAGAAAAATGGAAAAAATATGAGTATTGACGTACATGGGAGTCGAACCCACATCTTTGGTAAGAGAGCGTACCAAAGTTTTGGTACCCTTGAAATATATATCATAGAATAAATATAGATTTATAAATATATTTTCCATTTATTTAATATCATTGAATATTATACTCCAAAATACAGTTGAGTGCTTTGAATCAGTTATAAACATTTATATTTGTTGAATTACCAACAATTTAAATATCCCTTTTGTCTATATATATATATATATATATATATATATATATATATATATATATATATATATATATATATATATATATATATATATATATATATATATTGAAAGGATAACAAGGACGATTGATTACTGCTTCATTTCATTTATTGGTAGGTGACGGGCGTTTGGGGTGAACCTGCAGTAATTCCAAGTTACACTCCCTGGATATATATATATATATATATATATATATATATATATATATATATAAGATCAAAAGATGGTTAAAGGAGTTCCATGTATTTTATTATGCGCATTTCAAAAACAAACATCATCATGCAATAATATTTGTGTTTTCATCAGATAAAACAGGAGAACATGATATGAAGGCTAAAAAACACTTGTGGATAGTGCAGTTTTAAATCAACAATATGTTGATTTAAAACTGCACTATCCACAAGTGTTTTTTAGCCTTCATATCATGTTCTCCTGTTTTATCTGATGAAAACACAAATATTATTGCATGATGATGTTTGTTTTTGAAATGCGCATAATAAAATACATGGAACTCCTTTAACCATCTTTTGATCTTATATTATGTATACTCCAGTCCTACAAACTGTAGAGTGCTTCTTATCCGATATCTGCATTGCTTTATTGTACTACAATAAAACTCACCTCCTACATTATATATATATATATATATATATATATATATATATATATATATATATATATATATATATATACACACATACATATCTATCTATCTATATATGTATATAACAAAGGGATTGTGGTAAGGAACCAGATGGATCATAACGTACTAGAGTACTCAATACTTAGGGTAGTAGAGTGGGAAATAGGAAAAAGTAAGACCCCAACGGCAGAGCTCAAGCCGTTTCGACGGCTATTTCTGGACAAGGCAAAATGAATATTTAAATTGTTGGTAATTCAACGAATATAAATGTTTATAACTGATTCAAAGCACTCAACTGTATTTTGGAGTATAATATTCAATGATATTAAATAAATGGAAACTATATTTATACAACTATATTTATTCTATGATATATATTTCAAGGGTACCAAAACTTTGGTACGCTCTCTTCAGATAAACTACAAAGTTTGTTTTATAAATATTGACATAACCAGGAAGAAGAACTTAACGGTTCAAGTTTTTCCTGGATATGTAGATATGGATATATATGGATATATATCTCTCTATATATATATACACACGTCATACCACCCAGAAAACATATCAACCCTCCACCATATCGGCGAAAAAGTAGTTTTACAAACTTTCTTTCCGATCAATACAACTTAATCTTCCAGATCAATAGTATAGTTACTACGCCTAATCAATAAACGTATAGATCGATATCTTGTAATCTTCTTTCGGTTCATTTATCCTATTCATTTGTCTTTATTCGACAGAAAACTTCCTATTCTTTCGTTAATCCGTTAATCCATATAGGACGGCAATAATATTACGCTACTCTAATAATCCCTTTTACGATTGGATCTTCAAATTAAATTATATTCTTGTTGTTGTTGTTGTTGTTGTTGACGTTGTGTTGTTGTTGTTGTTGTTGACATTGTTGGTGTTATTGTTGACGTTGTGGTATTGTTGTTGTTGTTGACGTTGTGGTGTTGTTGATGTTGCTGGTGTTGGTTTTGTTGTTGGTGATGGTGTTGTCTAGTTGGTGACGGTAGTGTTGTTGGTGATGGTAGTGTTGTTGTTGGTGATGGTAGTGTTGTTGTTGGTGAGGGTAGTGTTGTTGGTGATGGTAGTGTTGTTGTTGGTGATGGTAGTGATGTTGTTGTTGGTGATGTTAGTCTTGTTGTTGTTGGTGATGGTAGTGTTGTTGTTGGTGATGGTAGCGATGTTGTTGGTGATGGTAGTGTTGATGGTGATGGTAGTGTTGATGGTGATGGTAGTGTTGTTGTTGGTGAGGGTAGTGTTGTTGGTGATGGTAGTGATGTTGTTGGTGATGGTAGTGTTGATGGTGATGGTAGTGTTGATGGTGATGGTAGTGATGTTGTTGGTGATGGTAGTGTTGATGGTGATGGTAGTGTTGATGGTGATGGTAGTGTTGTTGTTGGTGATGGTAGTGTTGTTGTTGGTGATGGTAGTGATGTTGTTGTTGGTGATGTTAGTCTTGTTGTTGTTGGTGATGGTAGTGTTGTTGTTGGTGATGGTAGCGATGTTGTTGGTGATGGTAGCGATGTTGTTGGTGATGGTAGTGTTGATGGTGATGGTAGTGTTGATGGTGATGGTAGTGATGTTGTTGGTGATGGTAGTGTTGATGGTGATGGTAGTGTTGATGGTGATGGTAGTGTTGTTGTTGGTGATGGTAGTGTTGATGGTGATGGTAGTGTTGATGGTGATGGTAGTGATGTTGTTGGTGATGGTAGTGTTGTTGTTGGTGATGGTAGTGTTGTTGTTGGTGATGGTAGTGTTGTTGTTGGTGATGGTAGTGTTGTTGGTGATGGTAGTGTTGTTGTTGTTGGTGGTAGTGATGTTGTTGTTGGTGATGGTAGTATTGTTGTTGTTGGTGATGGTAGTGTTGATGGTAATGGTAGTGATGTTGGTGATGGTAGTGATGTTGTTGGTGATGGTAGTGTTGTTGTTGTTGGTGATGGTAGTGTTGATGGTAATGGTAGTGATGTTGGTGATGGTAGTGATGTTGTTGGTGATGGTAGTGATGTTGTTGGTGATGGTAGTGATGTTGTTGGTGATGGTAGTGATGTTGTTGGTGATGGTAGTGATGTTGTTGGTGATGGTAGTGATGTCATCCGTTCTCGTATTACATTCATATTGATAACATAGGTGAATCCCTCCACCCACACACATACACACATACACACACAGAAACACAGACTCACACATACTCCCACATAACACACACATACAGACACATACTCCCACATAACACACAGAAAAACGCACAAACACACAGACAGACACACACAGACACACACACAGACAGACACATGGAATGACATTCATGTTTATACTAAAATATACGAGAAATAGTCGCATACACACACATATATATCTTACACATACACACATATATAGCACACACATACACACATATATAGACACACACACACATAACGCAGAATGTTCATTACATACACACAACCATGGAATTATTAATACGTATTTTCAGTTAAACACACTTACACTCCTTCATACATACACACATTGTTAAGCACACTTACAAACAAGAGTTTATATATACACAAGTGGCTTACTAAATAACCAAAATACACTTTATACAATCAACCACAACTGACAGATATATATATATCAACACAGATATACATACATGTACTCATAACTCCTGACTGAGTCGTAGGGACGCCGTAGTGACATATGGCTCTTCTTGGGCATTTTAAGCTTGGCGGGACCCATCCCTCTCCAGACCACTGTACAGCCGGAACCTATCCCTCTCCAGACCACTGTACAGCCGGAAGCCATCCCTCTCCAGGCCTCTGTACAGCCGGAAGCCATCCCTCTCCAGGCCTCTGTACAGCCGGAACCCATCCCTCTCCAGACCACTGTACAGCCGGAACCTATCCCTCTCCAGGCCTCTGTACAGCCGGAAGCCATCCCTCGCCAGACCTCTGTACAGCCGGAAGCCATCCCTCTCCAGGCCTCTGTACAGCCGGAACCCATCCCTCTCCAGACCACTGTACAGCCGGAAGCCATCCCTCTCCAGGCCTCTGTACAGCCGGAAGCCATCCCTCTCCAGGCCTCTGTACAGCCGGAAGCCATCCCTCTCCAGGCCTCTGTACAGCCGGAAGCCATCCCTCTCCAGGCCTCTGTACAGCCGGAACCTATCCCTCTCCAGGCCTCTGTACAGCCGGAACCTATCCCTCGCCAGGCCTCTGTACAGCCGGAAGCCATCCCTTTCCAGGCCTCTGTACAGCCGGAAGCCATCCCTCGCCAGGCCTCTGTACAGCCGGAAGCCATCCCTCTCCAGGCCTCTGTACAGCCGGAACCTATCCCTCGCCAGGCCTCTGTACAGCCGGAAGCCATCCCTCTCCAGGCCTCTGTACAGCCGGAACCTATCCCTCGCCAGGCCTGAGTACAGCCGGAAGCCATCCCTCTCCAGGCCTGAGTACAGCCGGAAGCCATCCCTCTCCAGGCCTCTGTACAGCCGGAAGCCATCCCTCTCCAGGCCTCTGTACAGCCGGAACCTATCCCTCTCCAGGCCTCTGTACAGCCGGAAGCCATCCCTCTCCAGGCCTCTGTACAGCCGGAACCTATCCCTCTCCAGGCCTCTGTACAGCCGGAAGCCATCCCTCTCCAGGCCTCTGTACAGCCGGAAGCCATCCCTCTCCAGGCCTCTGTACAGCCGGAACCTATCCCTCTCCAGGCCTCTGTACAGCCGGAAGCCATCCCTCTCCAGGCCTCTGTACAGCCGGAACCCATCCCTCTCCAGGCCTCTGTACAGCCGGAACCCATCCCTCTCCAGACCTCTGTACAGCCGGAACCTATCCCTCTCCAGGCCTCTGTACAGCCGGAAGCCATCCCTCGCCAGACCTCTGTACAGCCGGAAGCCATCCCTCGCCAGGCCTCTGTACAGCCGGAAGCCATCCCTCTCCAGGCCTCTGTACAGCCGGAAGCCATCCCTCTCCAGGCCTCTGTACAGCCGGAACCTATCCCTCTCCAGGCCTGAGTACTGCAGAATTGTTTCAGAGAAAGTTGTCAGTCAGAGAGAGAAAAGGAGAAAGAGATTTAGAGGAAAAATGCGCCTCAGTACTGGAAAAGTACCTTTTTTTTTATCGACCCCGAAAGGATGAAAGGCAAAGTTGACCTCGGCGGGATTTGAACTCAGAGAGCAGAGAAATGGAATGAATACTGTAAAGCAATCTAGCAGACGTTCTAACGCCTGCGCTGCCTAGAGAGACAGACAACCATAGATCAATCCCAGATACATAATACATTCATAAACACACCTGCATAAGGTAATACACATACATAAGGTAATATATATATACATATATATATGCATAACACATATTAAAGCACACGCATACACACAGTAAGGCAAACACAGAATAACACATGTGCACACAGTCATATACACACAGGAATCAGTTGAGAAACCTAATTTCTTCTAACAGAACAAAGAGTTTCTCAACATGTCAGATTCCTCTTTTCCCAACGGGATGCCAACGTATCCAGACACGCGTATGGCTCTATATATCTCTATCACGCCTTATATATATACATATATATATATACGTGTGTGTGTATGTGTGTGTGTGTGTGTGTGTGTGTGTGTGTGTGTGTGTTTATATACATATGCACACACAGACACACACACACATATATATTTATATATATATATATATATATATATATGAATTAAAAATTGACAAAGGCGCTCTGTGTTTACTAATAAATATTATTTAGAAAACGTAAGACAAAGACAAATATTTTATCATATATATATATATATATATATATATATATATACATATATATATCTAAGGCGGGTAAAATTCCCGAGATCCATGGACGAGTTCTCTCCAGCGGTCTCTGTCCCTCATTATCGCTGCCATGTCCTTCGTCTCCAACAGACCAGTGTCTGTCCTTAGGGCATCAACATACGTTAACCTTGGTCTTCCTCTTCCAGTGTGTCCATGTAGGGGCTCCCACAGGAGCACTGAGTGCAATGTCAACTCTGGATGTCGGTGAGCATGTCCAGCTATTCATTATATTAAGACTAAACAGTGAGTTAGCCTGTCACTGTGGATTTTCGCCTGTTTATCAGAGGATCCTGAGATAAATAGGCGAAACTCCAGAGTACCAAGACTCACTATTTAGACTTAATAACATGAATATTAAAACTCTACTTCGGTACTGAGTACTCCTTTCACACAGCTGTCAACCACATACGGATATATTATATTATGTTACACACACACACACACACATATATATATATATATATATATATATATATATATATTTTCTAGACGTAACTCTTAATTTGAACACAGGATGGATACGACCCTTCCACAAGATAAATGAGAACCTTACCTATAATAATTACAACTCGAATCACCCACTTTCCATGATCAAATCGGTTCCCCGTAGTATTTCCCTCAGAATCTCTCGCCTATCGTCAGATTTTCAGTGAACATGCTGAATACTATAATAACGCATTAAGGAATTCAGACCACCGGGGATACAATAGAATACATTGATAAGAATCTCCACAACACACATAGCTGCACACGCAATCAAAGAATATATAACTGGGGTACAGAAATACAAGCGCACACACACAGTACCACCAGACATATTAATAATAGAATATCATCACCAAACTCAAATAAATTACGTTGTAGACAGTATATCTGGTATAATCCCATGTTTAATGCTTCGATTAATACAAAACTATCTCTTTTATTCTTTAAGTTAATTAACACACATTTCCCTAGTTCCCATAAATACAGTAAGATTCTAAACACTAAGACTATTAAGCTACATACTCCACTGCACCAAACCTAGAAGCACACATAAAAAAAACTTAACTTAAAGCGATTATTAAACAACACTACAAAACAAAAAAAATTAGACACAGATGGGCATAACGTAATATCAACTTCCCAACCACCAAATGGGAGACAAGTATTACACAACCCACCTGAACTGTTATCCCAACCTATCCATGGTACAGTTGTTACCCATAACAAAAACTACAATTGCCACCTACTTGAGAGATGCCCTTTGAAGAATAAATGCCTGGAGTCCAACATTGTTTATCAATGCACTGTCGAATCGAACGACCAGAAATGGTATTACATCGGGTCTACCACTACCTCCTTTAAATTTCGCTGGTATCGTCATCGATTTTCGATTAAACATCCTGAACATCGTTATGTAACTACACTCGCTAATAAGACCTGGCAACTCCGTGAATACAACCAGCAGTTCACCCTAAAATGGGGTAAATTATCAAGCGCTAGTGCATATCAGAGTGGATTGAAATACTGCAGATTATGCAACCTTGAACTCTTTTATGTCTTGAAATCTAAAAACAATTTACTAAATGACAGAATCGAACGATCGTTATACTGCAACCACAAACTGAAGGCTAACTTTTCTCACTATAAAAGTAACTTAACATAATTTGAACTCGAGACTATTACACCACTTTCTCGCTAATTTCACTCAATACTTACTTCCTAACTATATCACCCCCCCCCCCCGCCTACACAATACTAACCAGTACCTTACTTATCGTAATAAAGGTATACTTTAGTACGATCAGCAAACTACAACTATCAACTCGGTGTATATTACCTTTCCTTCCTCTTCTCTTAACTTTTTTCTGTCCCCTCTCTCTCTTTCTTTATCTCTCACGCCCTCTGTCTATCTCCCTCCTTCTCTACATCAATTAACCTGTCTCTGTGGCAATAAATAATTCCAAACAATAAATAATTCCAAACTTGACAATATCAACACAATGCCTAAGTTGTCACTTTGAGAGTAAGCAGTATAATAAAACCCCTTGTTTGACCCCATTTAGATTAAGCTATATGTATTCTTCAAACCACTCTCTCCCATTTCTCCTACCCCTACATATCTCTCTCTCTCTCTCTCTCCCTTCTTTCTCTCTTCCTTTCTACTCTATCTTCCCCAATTACTGCCTTTAAGAAATATAAGTAAACCATGATTCAGCCATTCGTTCTGAAGATTTGGTGATACGAACAGCATTTTAAAATTGAGTATCTGCAAATTAATAACTACCAATTTGCACCTAGCATGACTAGGCTGTGTAACTACTAAAGAAACATTTGTAAACACTTGGAATAAATTACCTTTTTATGATGTTTACCTGTTTTATTAATCATTCTTTATCTCCACTCCGGAATATAGAAGAATCGGAAACCAAGTTTATTTAACCGTTCTTTTGTAACTCGTTGAGTAACCCCTCACCGTACGTCGACTCTATCTAGTGTAGTAATTAACCAATACTGCATTCAAGATAATCCTAAGCATTTCTTGCATAACCTAATATATATATATATATATTGGAAAATGTGTGAGATCCTTGGTACAGTTAGGTATATTTGAAAAAAAAGGAAAAGAATGACTTCACTTGCAGATTTGGAATATTTGTCAGAAATGTATTTTGTTGATATTGATTTGGGATCTACCAACTCATAATATTATAATATTATAAAATTAAATCAAATTATTTAGAACTACAAGTGAAATCATTCTCTTCCTTTTTTTCAAATATTTTGCAAGAGATGTCAACATGAAAGGACCTATTATTTTTATCTAAAGACATTTTTTCCAATTCCATCCCACCCGTCCCCTTTTTATTTC
>OZ024749.1:2024661-2034661 GCA_964016885.1 Eledone cirrhosa
CCCCCAACCATACACACACACACACACATATATATATATATGTATATGAGGGCGTTAAAGTTTGCTTGAAGCATTGTGAAATGTGTAAAATACGTATTTAAGAAAGCCACAACAATGCAGAGGGAAATCTCGAGGTAGGAAGTGAAAGATAGATAGGAAAAACAGGTGAAAGTGAAAATTGAGAGAGACAAAGATGAAAACAAAACAAAGGTAGAAGGGTTACCGTAGTAGAGATTTAATCCCAATATTTCGGGCTCACGCCCATCAACGGGGGAAAGTTCCAAAAGGGGGGGAACAGGCCAAGCGGAGAAAGTTGTGATGTCGTTATGTTCCCCCCCTTTTGGAACTTTCCCCCGTTGATGGGCGTGAGCCCGAAATATTGGGATTAAATCTCTACTACGGTAACCCTTCTACCTTTGTTTTGTTTTCATCTTTGTCTCTCTCAATTATCACTTTCACCTGTTTTTCCTATCTATCTTTCACTTCCTACCTCGAGATTTCCCTCTGCATTGTTGTGGCTTTCTTAAATACGTATTTTATATATATATATATATGATTATATATCCATGTCGGCTGTACAATAGGGTTTAATTAAAGTATTAACCATTATTTCATTAGTCAGGTGAGTCTAAAAATCGCTGATCGTTAGAAGTTACGTCATTCGATTTTAATTACAAACGATACCCGACCAAATCATCAGAATACTTGGATTCCCTTAAACGATATCTTGTTATCTTAGGCTGCAATTTCCAGCAGTTTTATTTCCCCATTCAGGCCACTAGCTACGGTCTGAAGTACGTATTTTTCCTTTTCTATCCCCACGTGCTGACGACTAGTTACCTAATTTCTAATAGAAGTGTAAGACATATTTTCTGAAACACCTGACGATGATCTATGGGGAATGTGATTCTTGCACTATTTAGTGGAACAATCCCACCATGGAACTGTACAAGTATTATAGTTATGAAGGTACGTTTTACATATAAGTTAATCTATTTAATTATGTTCTATTTCCTGTACGTCGTTTATGTCTTTCTCTCTAATGGGAATATGCCCTTGTAATGAAAAACATGTTCTTTTTCGAGTATTCCCTCCTCTCTATATTATGTATAAATATATGAAACTAACGAAACAGCTCTAGTCCTGTGGAAGTCATTTCTATATGAAATATATACACACATAAATATTATATATATATATATATATATATATATATATATATATATATATATATTTATATATATGTGTGTGTATATATATTTATATACATACAGAGTTGTATGGGAGCTTCTCAAAAGTCAGCTCAAAAGTGACACAGAGGAGACTGAGGTTAGCTGGACATGCTCACCGACATCCAGAGTTGACATTGCAATCAGTGCTCCAGTGGGACCCTCTACATGGACACACTGGAAGAGGAAGACCAAGGTTAACGTATGTTCATGCCCTAAGGACAGACACTGGTCTGTTGGAGACGCAGGACATGGCAGCGATAATGAGGGACAGAGACCGCTGGAGAGAACTCGTCCATGGATCTCGGGAATTTTACCCGCTCTAGATAGATATATATATATATGTATATATATATATATACATACATATACACATATATATATATATGTTTAAATACGCATGCTTATATATACATGCATGCATATGTATGTATACATATATATGCATATATTTATATGTATATACATTTCATATATACATATATATACACACACACATATATTTATATATATGATATGTAGCCTCTTGGATTGTGTTCACCATTATTGTGTAACTATTATGCAATATACACCTGATGGTGTCGCCAGAATTCTACGTAATCTGGCCACTGAAATGTATATAGTGGTTACAGATGTAAAACTTTCAAGGAATTTAACCAATGCACAGGATATGGAGAAGAAACCGACACTTTCATTTTGTTTTGTCCGGGCTAAATTGTTTAATACCAGCACATAAGCCCGAACCTAGCACTAATAACTAAACCTGAGAAACACTGAATCACAGCACTTCGGCAGTGCCGAGAGATCATTGAGTGAGTGGGAAGATTCAACCTACTTGCAAAAATTATTGTTCGATACACTGGTATAGGAGAAGGAAAACTCTGATATAACACCTGCAACCCTGATGGTATCCAATGATGTTGACTTGTTCTTCTTTTTGGTAAATATCATCTTGGTTAAGAGAGTGGGACTGGCTTTGTGCAGTGCCTTTGCTCACTATAAAAGCTTCACGGCACAGGCATTGCTTTATATCTGGAGATCTCTCTGCACTTGTCCTCACATGGTACCATGGGCCCAGCACTATGTGTCAATAATTGTCACAAGTGTAGTGTTTGTACCAGAGTTTTCAAGTCGCTGGCTGGACTAAGAAGTCACACTCGTTCAGCGCATCGGTAGAGGTTCTCCTACATGGATATAAAGTAGTGGCCGTACTCGAAGACGAGTTGGCAGCCACCATGTATGTATGTATGTATGTATGTATGTATGTATGTATGTATGTCTCATGGTCGGGTCTTTGGTGACTAAACTGGCAACCCCACCAAGGTTTCTTGGTGAGGAGGGTGACTTTGGACATCCTGCAGGACTAAAAACAAAACCTGTCAAAGGGCAAAGGAGCTCTTAAGAGTCAATGGCCATCCAAAATAACCGGGAGAGATGACCCCTTAGCCTTTGTCAAGGCAGAATTCTAGGAGAAGGAAAACTCTAATATACCACCTGCAACCCTGATGGTATCCAATGATGTTGACTTGTTCTTCTTTTTGGTAAATATCATCTTGGTTAAGAGAGTGGGACTGGCTTTGTGCAGTGCCTTTGCTCACTATAAAAGCTTCACGGCACAGGCATTGCTTTATATCTGGTGATGTCTCTGCACTTGTCGTCACATGGTACCATGGGCCCAGCACTATGTGTCAGTAATTGTCACAAGTGTAGTGTTTGTACCAGAGTTTTCAAGTCGCTGGCTGGACTAAAAAGTCACACTCGTTCAGCGCATCTGTAGGGGTTCTCCTACATGGATATAAAGTAGTGGCCGTACTCAAAAACGAGTTGGCAGCCACCATGTATGTATGTATGTCACATGGTCGGGTCCCTGCGACTAAATCGGCAACCCCACTAAGTTTACTTGGTGAGGAGGATGATTTTGGACACCCTGCAGGACAAAAAACCAAACCTGACAAAGGGCGGAAGAACTCATAAGAGTCAACGGCCATCCGAAAGTGTGTAAATTTTATATACACATGTACCGCACGCTTAAACCACTGGGAGTGAAGGACTCATAGCTTTTGTCAGGGCATTCTTCTAGGAGAAGGCAACTCAGGAAACTGGGATGACTCCGATATAAAACCTGCGGATCAGTAGTTACCGATGATGTTGATCTTTTCTTCTTTTCGGGTTATAGCTACTGTCGCTCAGAGAGTGGGATTGGCTCAGTGCACAGTGTTTCCTCACTTAAAAAAATATCTTCATGCACAGGCATTACACGATAGAATTAATTAATTATTTCTACTCTTGGCACAAGGTCAGCAATTACCCAGTGCATTACTGGTACTTTACTTTATCGACCCCGTAAGGATGAAAGGCAAAGTTAACCTCGGTGGGATTCTAACTCAGAATGGCAAGGGCCGTAACTCTATGCGTCAAAGCATAGCGTCCGACTCTCTACCGATACTGCCAATCCACCGCCCTTAGAATTAAATAATAATTATTAATAATGGTATATCGTGCAATGGCCATAGTCGATAACGAGGGGGCAGCCATCACGTGTTATGTATGTATGTATGTATATGTGTGTGTATGTATGTATGTATATGTGTGTGTGTGTATATATTTATGTATGTATGTATATGTGTATGTATATGTATGTATGTGTGTATGTGTGTGTATGTGTGTGTATGTATGTATGTGTGTGTGTGTATATATTTATGTATGTATGTATATGTGTATGTATATGTATGTATGTGTGTGTATGTATGTGTATGTGTGTGTATGTGTGTGTATGTGTGTGTATGTGTGTGTGTATTCTATAAACTATACCAATTCCATTTTAATTCATCATTCGTGTGTAGTATGACTTCTTGATATTGACGTAGAGAAGCAGTATAAGCGATTCTGAAATTCCCCTAATAAACAATCTCATGATACTGTTAGTTAATTCATGCAATGACATAATACAGTTTAAATCACTGGTAAATAGGAATTGTAGTCGTGCAGACCAGTCGACAGATGGCGCTATATCAATGCATTTATGCAACAGCCATTGCAGTCACACGTGTACAGTTGGTACAAAATTTACGGCTGAATTTAATGCGCTTCATTTAGTTTCTCTTCCGTTAGTTAGATTGTAAACTTATGTATCTGGATACGTATATTTCGATATACACACATCCACACACACACAGTCATATATATATATATATACATATACATGCATAGATATTTATATAAAAATGTGTGTGTAGAGAGAGACAGAGAGAGAGAGAGAGAGAGAGAGAGAGAGAGAGAGAGAGAGAGGGAGGGATACACATATGTGAGTATGCACTAAGGTATTTATAAATGCATATACCAATGTATTTATGTATACATACATGCACACATGTATACATACATGCACACATGTATACATAGATACACCCATGTATACATACATGCACACATGTATTCATAGATACACACATGTATACACACATGCACACATGTATACATAGATACACACATGTATACATACATGCACACATATATACATTGATACACCCATGTATACACACATGCACACATGTATACATAGATACACACATGTTTACATACATGCACACATGTTTACATAGATACACACATGTATACATACATGCACACATGTATACATAGATACACCCATGTATACATACATGTATACATAGATACACACATGTATACACACATGTTTACATAGATACACACATGTATACATACATGCACACATGTATACATAGATACACCCATGTTTACATACATGTATACATAGATACACACATGTATACATAGATACACACATGTATACATACATGCACACATGTGGATTATTACATTTCTGTTGCATATTTGAAGATTTACTGTGATGCATATTGCATCAGTTCTCAAAATGATTATTTAATCTACACCTCCATCATTGCCAGCTTCGAATACTGTATGAATACTGGCGTATTTCCTGAGGACACATGTACACACACACACAGACACACACACACACACACACACACACACACACACACACACACACACACACACACACACACACACACTTGTATACATATACACGCATTCTCAAAGACATTTCCACGCATATGTAGTCAGAGATACATCCACAGTCATATTATAAATAAGACCTCAAGCTTACAGTGTAACTTTGTTTCACCAGAGATATAAATATCTGTCAGGGCTATCCACTAGTATCCAGTAGCATCAATTAGTACGGGGATTGGCAGTATCGGTAGAGGCTCGGACGCCATGCTTTGCAGCAAAGAGTTACGGCCCTTGACATTCTGAGTTCAAATCCCGCCGAGGTTAACTTTGCCTTTCATCCTTACGGGGTCGATAAAATAAAGTACCAGTAATACACTGAGATAATTGCTGGCCTTGTGCCAAAAGTGGAAAAATTATAATCCCCAGTGAATTGGCAGTATCGGTAGAGGGTTGGACGCCATGTTAGGGCGGTGGATTGGCAGTATCGGTAGAGGGTTGGACGCCATGTTAGGGCGATGGATTGGCAGTATCGGTAGAGGGTTGGACGCCATGATAGGGCGGTGGATTGGCAGTATCGGTAGAGGGTTGGACGCCATGTTAGGGCGGTGGATTGGCAGTATCGGTAGAGGGTTGGACGCCATGATAGGGCGGTGGATTGGCAGTATCGGTAGAGGGTTGGACGCCATGTTAGGGCGGTGGATTGGCAGTATCGGTAGAGGGTTGGACGCCATGTTAGGGCGGTGGATTGGCAGTATCGGTAGAGGGTTGGACGCCATGATAGGGCGGTGGATTGGCAGTATCGGTAGAGGGTTGGACGCCATGTTAGGGCGGTGGATTGGCAGTATCGGTAGAGGGTTGGACGCCATGTTAGGGCGGTGGATTGGCAGTATCGGTAGAGGGCTGGACGCCATGTTAGGGCGGTGGATTGGCAGTATCGGTAGAGGGTTGGACGCCATGTTAGGGCGGTGGATTGGCAGTATCGGTAGAGGGTTGGACGCCATGCTTTCCAGCATAGAGTTACGTCTCTTTACGGTCTGAGTTCAAATCACGCCGAGGTTAACTTTGCTTTTCATCCTTACGGGGTCGATTAAATAGAGTACGAGTAATGTACTGGGTAATTGCTGGCCTTGTGCCAAGAGTAGAAACAATTATTATCCTCCTGCTCAGTCTATCTGAACAAATCTACCAGTAATTAACCCAATGAACGGAAACAAGGTAGAGATCAACCCCAGAAAGCTATGCAAGGACCTCAGAAGCAACTGAGACGGAGCAGATATTATGAAGTAGAGTACCGTCCTTAATATAACAGCTTATATCTCGTATAATCCGAAGTCTCAGAGATACGAGATGAATATAAGATCTTAAAACTTTAGGATAATAATATTGATCACTAATGTTGGCAAAATACCAGATTGATTTCCTGGTGGAAAGGAGGGATTAAGTCTATTACATTGACCCCCGGAATTTTAATGGTACTTTTTTTGCAATTCTTTCAATAAATATTGAACCCCTTACAACAGAAAATGGGTACCGATAATAGCTGGCTGTTTAAACCTGCAATGGTGTCGTTTCGAGTTCAGGATGGGGTCTTGTACTCGCAGTCGTTTAACGCCCAGGAAAGATGCATAATGAGCACCGTCATAGGCAGTCTCCGGGCATGAGAGTTATAACCAAAATGGCTATTTCGAATCTGTACCACAAACAGTTACAATAACAAAAGCAACGTGACTGCCAGTGTATGGCAGAAAGCTTAAAGCTTCCATTTGTAGAGTTAAGAGCCACCTACTACAATTTTGAATTTAGTTAGCGATTACTGAGGTGTCGGTAAACAACCAACATATACTAAATATATATATATATATATATATATATATATATATATATATATATAGTATATGTTGGTTGTTTACCGACACCTCAGTAGGCAGATTGGAGCACTCGATGAAGTACGTAGGTTGGTTTGTTTACTCCGGAGTAATGTAAAATAATTAAGTCAAATATGTAAAATTTGGCTTCGTTTATTACAAATTATAGATATACTACTATATATATATTTCGGTTACAGCCATCATTGGCTGTGACCTCTTCAGGTAGTTCGAATTGGTGAGGGAAAGACAGGTACACATGTTGTTGAAGTGTGTTTTACTCCGTCAATACATCGATATGTCCAGTTCCTGGTAGTGTTGTTATTTCTCAGCCATATATATATATATATATATATATAAACACGCATACAAATACATAGATGGCTTTTTATATATATATATATATATTCAAAAACACACAGAAACATTTAAACGCACACACGCACGCACACACACATATACATATATACATACATACATACATACCTACGATTGCGCATAAATGTTGCATTGTAGTATGGTTCTATTGGACAGAAAGAAAACAACTTGTTGTCAATTAGGATACATAAGAGTCATTCCGAGAATATTTAAGAATGTTGAGTATGTGTGAAAAACTATTATCTCGTCAACTTGAGAAATAAATATACTCCATTGTCTGTTTTTCCATTTTTTAGATAAAGTTTACTTTTACTATATTTTAAGAGGTTTTCTCAACTTTTCAAGAATGTCATTGGATTTTTTACCCGAAAGATTATTTGTATATTTAAAGAGAAATGTTTGTTTTATTAATCCCCAAAACATCATATTGAATTTCTGTTATTTTAAATAACAATTTACAAATGTTTTCGCAGGTTGATTTAAATAGACTGGTAGAAAAATGTAAAAAAATCAATCACGTTATTTTTACACAACACATTTTCCTCTAAATAGCTTTTGTTTTGTTTATCAACATCTCTCTCTCTCTCATATATATATATATATATATATATATATATATATATATATATATATATATATATATATATATATATATATATATATATATATTTATCTATCTATCTATCAAAAGATTTGTTGTTGTGGTTGTGGAGCATCTATCTATCTATCTATCTATCTATGAGGACGCCTTTTCATGTAAACTCCCCCCATTATACTTGTCCCACTTTTTGATGCCCTGGTGGCAAATAAAAAGAAAGTTATCTATCTATCTATCTATCTATCTATCTATTTATCTATCTACCTACCTCTCCATCTTCCTATCTATCTACATCTCTACCTATCTATCTATCTATCTATCTATATATCTATCTATCTCTCTCTATCCATCTCTCTATCTATCTATCTCTCTTTCAAAAACGAAAGAGAGGCGGTTTTCCTCCTACAGTGGCTATGGTGAAAGAGCTTATATGGTGAACGAGATTGATAGGACTGAGGACAGATGTCTTTCTCTCCGGACAACAACTCATTCCCTTCTTTAGAGTTGTTCGGTGTTATAGCAGTGAAGTGATTAGCCAGAGTTGTGTGGTGTTGTAGTAGTGTAGTCATTAACCAGAGTTGTGTGGTTTTGTAGTAGTGTAGTCATTAACCAGAGTTGTGTGGTGTTATAGTAGTGTAGTCATTAACCAGAGTTGTGTGGTGTTATAGCAGTGAAGTGATTAACCAGAGTTGTGTGGTGTTATAGCAGTGAAGTGATTAACCAGAGTTGTGTGGTGTTATAGCAGTGAAGTGATTAACCAGAGTTGTGTGGTGTTATAGCAGTGTAGTCATTAACCAGAGTTGTGTGGTGTTATAGGAGTGTAGTCATTAACCAGAGTTGTGTGGTGTTATAGCAGTGAAGTGATTAACCAGAGTTGTGTGGTGTTATAGCAGTGAAGTGATTAACCAGAGTTGTGTGGTGTTATAGCAGTGAAGTGATTAACCAGAGTTGTGTGGTGTTATAGCAGTGTAGTCATTAACCAGAGTTGTGTGGTGTTATAGGAGTGTAGTCATTAACCAGAGTTGTGTGGTGTTATAGCAGTGTAGTCATTAACCAGAGTTGTGTGGTGTTATAGTAGTGTAGTGATTAGCCAGAGTTGTGTGGTGTTGTAGTAGTGTAGTCATTAACCAGAGTTGTGTGGTGTTGTAGTAGTGTAGTCATTAACCAGAGTTGTGTGGTGTTATAGCAGTGTAGTCATTAACCAGAGTTGTGTGGTGTTATAGCAGTGTAGTGATTAGCCAGAGTTGTGTGGTGTTATAGTAGTGTAGTCATTAGCCAGAGTTGTGTGGCGTTGTAGCAGTGTAGTGATTAGCCAGAGTTGTGTGGTGTTATAGCAGTGTAGTGATTAGCCAGAGTTGTGTGGTGTTATAGTAGTGTAGTCATTAACCAGAGTTGTGTGGCGTTGTAGCAGTGTAGTCATTAACCAGAGTTGTGTGGTGTTATAGCAGTGTAGTCATTAACCAGAGTTGTGTGGTGTTATAGCAGTGTAGTCATTAACCAGAGTTGTGTGGTGTTATAGCAGTGTAGTCATTAACCAGAGTTGTGTGGTGTTATAGTAGTGTAGTCATTAACCAGAGTTGTGTGGTGTTATAGCAGTGTAGTCATTAACCAGAGTTGTGTGGTGTTATAGCAGTGTAGTCATTAACCAGAGTTGTGTGGTGTTATAGCAGTGTAGTCATTAACCAGAGTTGTGTGGTGTTATAGTAGTGTAGTGATTAGCCAGAGTTGTGTGGTGTTATAGTAGTGTAGTCATTAACCAGAGTTGTGTGGTGTTATAGCAGTGTAGTCATTAACCAGAGTTGTGTGGTGTTATAGTAGTGTAGTCATTAACCAGAGTTGTGTGGTGTTATAGTAGTGTAGTGATTAGCCAGAGTTGTGTGGTGTTATAGTAGTGTAGTCATTAACCAGAGTTGTGTGGTGTTATAGCAGTGTAG
>OZ024749.1:2039661-2042161 GCA_964016885.1 Eledone cirrhosa
CTTCATGACTGGTGCTTTATTTAATGGATGCCGTATATGATCAACCAACTTTCATCAATTGAATAATATATATATATATATATATATATATATATATATATATATATATATATATATATATTATTCATTGATGAAAGTTGGTTGATCTGCCGACTTTTTCACAAACAGAGTAAAGCACTCCACGTTTGTATTCCTTAAGATTTTCTCCGGAAGGTATCGCCCGGAGTTTGAGTATAATGAATAAAAGACAGTTTTATTCGTACATAGATGTATGAATAAAACCGTCTCTCTATCATATGTCTGCTGGGTACACAAGCAATAGGACGTGTGATTTTTCCTGCTGGGGGCATATCAAACATATCAGCTATCATCTGAGGATAACGTTCTCATAACAACAACGAATGCATGAAGGACATCTCGATTGCATGGAGAACCGTGGAAATAATTATAATGGTTAAACGATATATGTAATCTCAGCATCTTATATTGTTATATATATATATACTAGCAGAAGTACCCGGCGTTGTCCGGGTGTAAGTCGACCTTTGGTCTGTTAGAATGTGTGAAAGTTACTTCCCGCGCATCACAGGTTCAAAACTTCGAACTTCAATGAAAAAAAATAGGTTAGTAGATGCAGGTGTGTAATTTATTAATTGTAGTTACACAGTGTATCGTTGAAATTGTTCTCTGCACGACTGATGGAAGTCAAAATCGCTTGATATTGAATGTTCAGTTAATTTAAAGCAGGGTGAAAATGTCGATTTTTTTCAGGTTTTTTTTTACAATTTTTGCGCTCACATGTGCAGAAGAAGAATTAAAAGGGCCTTTATCTTAACCGCGGCACTATGGCGAGTCTTTTGTGACAGTTTTCAAGAATATCGGACGTTCCTGTAAAAAGTTCTCCCATGTGTAACTTTGCCTTGTTTTTTTGCGCAAAGTCGAACCCCGCTTCAGTTTTATTGATTTTTTACATCAATGCGTGATCTCTGAAGTAGATTTGAGTAGCTAAAAACCTGTCCCGGTAAATTTGCTATAGGTGAAAAAAAGTTGATCAACATTGTATCTAGGGTTATTTCCCTTTGCAACAGCCTCAACGTGTCTTCAAGTATGGTTTATTAATTTGCTGTGGAACTAAATCTACTTTCGTCAAATCGGACCGAGGAATCAATGTTTCCATTTCTCTTTCTAGCTAGTGTACTCGGATACACACGGATTTATAAGGCGCTGGATTTAAATAAATGAAGAAGAAACGTTTCCTTTTGTGCTCCAATCTGTGATATTGGTATTTTGAAAAAATAGTCCACAAACATCCATGGAGCATGTGTAACGCATGTATCAGGTCATGAGAAAAAGGGTTTTCGATTCTCCATACATAAGATACAAAAAAATTGCACGCAAATAAAACGGGATTTTAAGGCACTGCCCAACTCATAGCTGAAAGGTAAGAATCAAGCGGAATAATGTTTTGCGACATTGTCAAATGTACAACCGTACAAAAGCAAAGGATATAGCCATTGAAATCTAGGTAGACCAAAGAATTTGGTGGTGTTGTATATCACAGGATTGTTTCCCAAAGTGAAGTTAGGTGATTGTAGTCGGTGTTGTATAAAAAAGTAAAAGCATACGGAAGATTGAACCCTTACGAATTAAGTGAAAATCACGTTGATATTCCTATCGGGGCAAAATGTGCCGAAAAACCTGACGGATTGTTGTGTCAATATTGAAATCGTAGAAATTGCGAATCCCGACCTATAAGATATAATGGCTAGGCCTTGGAGGTGAAGGGGAAGAATTGGTATAATTGTTTTGCTGAACATTTTGACCTTTAATTTAAATAGACATGCGGTTTGGTTGTTTATGACCTAGAATGAGGGCCGGTTAAACGCGGCAGAAAATAAGCCATGCTGATGATATTTAGGGGCGTCGCAGGGAATAGATGAGGAGTTGTGAGTCAATTGTGAGGACAGTGGATGGCATGTTGATTGCTTTAGAAGACGCAATGCTACACAGGATGCTTCTCGGCCAAAATGTGTGCACGTGTGCGAAATTAATTGCAAATACGCTCATAACATTTAGTCGTAAGCAGAACAAAAAATGCCATTAGAGGTGGGCTAATAATGAAGACACAAACCCTGGTGAACTTACGTTTAAACACCCGAAAAGTTACTCACTTCCTGTGCAAAAGACTGTAACAGTAGTATTATAAATTAAGTAATTGGCGATATCCAATTTTAGTGGACTAAATGCTGCTTACGTGCTGTAGTTGCTGCTTACTTCAATGTATGAGGCTATTCTAACAAATTTACATTGCCTTTTTTTTAGCCGTTAAAAGAAATATAGATTTATTTATTGTTTTTTTTTTGCGATTTATTTGCCACTAGAGCATTAGGCGGGTAGCGAAAGTAGCAATAATGGCCCGTGTAAGTGGGCCATCTCTCTATATCGGCTTGTACAGGTAATAGAAGAAGGGAGCACCCCCTCTCTCTGTGCTCCCTGGCAG
>OZ024749.1:2047161-2057161 GCA_964016885.1 Eledone cirrhosa
GTGTGTGTGTGTGTGTGTGTGTGTGTGTGTGTGTGTGTGTTAACACACAGACACCCACAAACACACCCACACACGCAGACGCACACCCACCCACCCATATATATATATATATATATATACATGTGGTGTGTTGTAGTGTGTGTGTGGTGTGTTGTAGTGTGTGGTGTGTTGTAGTGTGTGTGTGGTGTGTTGTAGTGTGTGGTGTGTTGTAGTGTGTGGTGTGTTGTAGTGTGTGTGGTGTGTTGTAGTGTGTGGTGTGTTGTAGTGTGTGTGTGGTGTGTTGTAGTGTGTGGTGTGTTGTAGTGTGTTGTGGTGTGTGTGGTGTGTTGTAGTGTGTGTGGTGTGTTGTAGTGTGTGGTGTGTTGTAGTGTGTGGTGTGGTGTAGTGTGTGGTGTGGTGTAGTGTGTGGTGTGGTGTAGTGTGTGGTGTGTTGTAGTGTGTGGTGTGTTGTAGTGTGTGGTGTGTTGTAGTGTGTGGTGTGTTGTAGTGTGTGGTGTGGTGTAGTGTGTGGTGTGTTGTAGTGTGTGGTGTGTTGTAGTGTGTGGTGTGTTGTAGTGTGTGGTGTGTTGTAGTGTGTTGTGTGTTGTAGTGTGTGGTGTGTTGTAGTGTGTGTGGTGTGTTGTAGTGTGTGGTGTGGTGTAGTGTGTGATGTGTTGTAGTGTGTGGTGTGTTGTAGTGTGTGGTGTGTTGTAGTGTGTGGTGTGTTGTGGTGTGTGTGGTGTGTTGTAGTGTGTGTGGTGTGTGGTGTGGTGTAGTGTGTGATGTGTTGTAGTGTGTGGTGTGTTGTAGTGTGTGGTGTGTTGTAGTGTGTGGTGTGTTGTGGTGTGTGTGGTGTGTTGTAGTGTGTGTGGTGTGTTGTGTGGTGTAGTGTGTGATGTGTTGTAGTGTGTGGTGTGTTGTAGTGTGTGGTGTGTTGTGGTGTGTGTGGTGTGTTGTAGTGTGTGGTGTGTTGTGGTGTGTGTGGTGTGTTGTAGTGTGTGTGGTGTGTGGTGTGGTGTGTTGTGTGGTGTAGTGTGTGTGGTGTGTGGTGTGGTGTGTTGTAGTGTGTTACTGTTGTTGTTGTTACTGTTGTTGTTACTGTTGTTACTGTTGTTGTTACTGTTGTTGTTGTTGTTACTGTTGTTGTTACTGTTGTTGTTGTTGTTGTTACTGGTGTTACTGTTGTTGTTACTGTTGTTGTTGTTGTTACTGTTGTTGTTACTGTTGTTGTTGTTGTTGTTACTGTTGTTGTTGTTACTGTTGTTGTTGTTACTGTTGTTGTTACTGTTGTTGTTGTTGTTGTTACTGGTGTTACTGTTGTTACTGTTGTTGTTGTTGTTACCGTTGTTGTTGTTGTTGTTACTGGTGTTACTGTTGTTACTGTTGTTGTTGTTGTTACCGTTGTTGTTGTCGTTGTTACTGTTGTTGTCACTGTTGTTACTGTTGTTGTTACTGTTGTTGTTGTTGTTGTTGTTACTGTTGTTGCTGTTGTTACTGTTGTTGTTGTTGTTACTGTTGTTACTGTTACTGTTGTTGTTGTTACTGTTGTTGTTGTTACTGTTGTTGTTGTTACTGTTGTTACTGTTGTTGTTGTTGTTACTGTTGTTGTTGTTACTGTTGTTGTTGTTGTTACTGTTGTTGTTACTGTTACTGTTGTTGTTGTTACTGTTGTTGTTGTTGTTACTGTTGTTGTTGTTACTGTTGTTACTGTTGTTGTTGTTACTGTTGTTGTTGTTACTGTTGTTGTTGTTGTTACTGTTGTTGTTACTGTTACTGTTGTTGTTGCTGTTGTTACTGTTGTTGTTATTATTGCTGTTGTTGTTGTTACTGTTGTTGTTGTTGTTACTGTTGTTAATGTGGTCATTATTGTTGTTAATTTAGCCCAGTAGCAACTATCTAATGAGAAATGTCTGTCTGTCTGTCTGACTAACTGACTGACTATCTGTCTGACTGTCGGTCTGTCTGACTATCTGCCTGTCTGTATGTCTATCAGTCTGTCTGTCTGTCAGTCTGTCTGTCTGTATGTCCCTCTCTCTGTCTGTCTGTATGTCTCTCTGTCTATGCCATTATCTGTTTGGGATTGGCAGTATCGGTAGAGAGTCGGACGCCATGCTTTGACGCATAGTTACGGCCCTTGCCATTCTGAGTTCAAATCCCGCCGAGGTTAACTTTGCCTTTCATCCTTACGGGGTCGATAAAATAAAGTACCAGTAATGCACTGGGTAATTACTGGCCTTGTGCCAAAAGTAGAAACAATTATCTGTTTATCCATCTGTCTATCTGCCTGGCTTTATCTATGTATGTATGTATGTATGTATGTATGTATGTATGTATGTATGTATGTATGTATGTATGTGTGTATATGTATCTATGTGTATATGTGTATATGTATGTATATATGTATGTATATGTGTATGTCTGTATATATGTATGTGTATATGTATCTATGAATATATGTGTGTATGTATGTATACACACATGCATGTATGGTTGGAAGGATGGATGGATGTATATATATATATATCTGTACGCATGTATGTTTATATGTATGTATGTGTGAATGTATATATATATGTATAGGTGTATATATATATATATATATACAGATATACATACATATATACATACATATATATATACATATATATACATATATATATACATATATATATATATGTAAATATATATGTATATATATATGGATGTATATATGTATATATATATGTATGTATGTGACTCTAAGTTACAGTCTTCTCCCCCACCACCCTCTCTATGTCAGTCTCCCCCCACCAACAATGAAATGACAGCCCCCCCCGCCTTCAGTCGTACGGATGCAACAAATAAGAATGGAATCTTACAACATAATACCATACGTACATACATACATACTTACATATATATATGTGTGTGTATGAGTATATATGTATATATATAATGCAATGAAATACCAATGACCGTTGGCAAATCACTGATGAGGGACTCATTTTATAACATGTTATCCATGTGCAACCATGCGGTATTCTTCTCCCCATATTTTTCATATATATATATATACATATATATATATGTGAATATATATACACATATATATATATATATATATTAGAAAGTGAGGTTTTTTTACAAAATGAAAAATAACCGAGGTGTCCTACACGAGTGAAAGTATAAACAAAAAGAGATGAAATCGAAAATGCAACTGGAGTCTTATTTTTTTTTTAAATATATATATTTATTTGGTTCCTTTATCGGTTTCGCAGTTCTTCTGCTTTTCAAAAGTAGAGTTGATATGGAGGGTCTGTGGTTTTTCTCACAGATGTGAGAAAAACCACAGACCCTCCATATCAACTCACCTTTTGAAAAGCAGAAGAACTGCGAAACCGATAAAGGAACCAAATAAATATATATATTTAAAAAAAAAATAAGACTCCAGTTGCATTTTCGATTTCATCTCTTTTTCTTATATATATATATATATATATATATATATATATATATATATATATATATATATATATATATATATATATATATATACTCATATATACATATATGTATATATATATATATATATATATACATACTCATATATACATATATGTATATATATATAAATTTATATGTATATATGAGTATATATATATGTATATAGATATACATATATATACATATATGTATATATGAGTATATATATGTATATATATATATATATATATATGTATATATATATACAATTATATACTCATATATACATATATATATATATATATATATATATATATATATATATATGTATATATATACACACACAAACAAATACATGTATATGCATGTATACACTCACACAGTATATATATACACACATATACACAAGACAATGAAGAGAACAAAACGAGAAAGTTTAAAGAAAAAAAAATATAAATAAGAAAGAAAATCGATGAAGAAAGATCGATGAGAGAAAGAGTGAGAATCAATTGAAGCATTGTAGATATTGTAGACCGTCTCGAGATTTGTCACAGACAGTCGCTATATATATATATATATATATATATATATATATATATATATATATGGATAGATGTATAGATGTATGTATGTATATATGTATGTATAGATCTGTGTATGTATGTATGGATAGATGTATGTATGTATATATATATGTATGGATGGGTGTATGTATATATATATATATATATATATATATATATGTATGGATAGATGTATGTATATATATATATATATATATATATATATGTTTGGATAGATGTATGTATATATATATATGTATGGATAGATGTATGGATATATATATATATATATATATATGTATGTATAGATGTATGTATATATATATATATATATATATATATATATATATATATATATATATATATGGTTAGATGTATGTATGTATATATATATATATATGTATGGATAATGTATGTATATATATATATATGTGTATGGATAGATGTATGTATGTATATTTATATGTATGGATAGATCTATGTATGTATATATGTATGTATATATGTATGTATATATGTATGTATATATATATATGTATGGATAGATGTATGTATATATATATATGGATAGATGTATGTATGTATGTATGGATGTATATATGTATGTATGAAATTATGTATAGATGTATGTATATATGTATATATGTATGTATGTATATGTACGTATGTATCTATGCATATGTACGTATGTATGTAGGTATGTAGGTATGTAGGTATATTGTTAGGTATGTATGTGTGCATGCATGTATGTCTGCAAGTATTTATGTATGTGTGGTGTGTATATATGTATGTATGTTTGTATGTTTATATGTATGTATGTATGTATGTATGTATGTATGTAAGTATGTGTGCATGTATATATGTGTGTATGTATGTGTTTGTATGTATGTATGTGTGTAAAGTATATGTTTGTGTGTACGTATGTGCATGTATGTGTGTGTATATGTCATATATATATATATATATATATATATATATATATACGGATTAACAAATAATAGTTAAATGCAGTCCACTTAGGTAAAGTCCAGTTATGGTATTCCAGGTAGTGGATGATATTAACGCTTGGCTTGGTTTGACTCAACAAGGCGTTTTCATAGTGATGCTGCGGGTATGCCGTAATTCCTATGTTGCAAACACTTGGAGTAATACTAAATCAGGAAAGAAGGTTTACATGGTTTGCTATACAAAAAAGTTTTTAATCACATAGCTTACTCGCATGCTCCGAAGATCTGACTGGTTATAATTCTGTATTGGCGATCGAGTGACGCAAAATTAGGCGGATAGCGATCTCTAGACAGACCAGTTCAGTGAAACAAATGTAAGCTATGTGATTAAAAACTTTTTTGTATAGCAAACCATGTAAACCTTCTTTCCTGATTTATATATATATATATATATATATATATATATATATATATATATATATATGTATGCCTATATGTATGCATTTGTACATATGTATGTATGAACGTATATCACTCTATCCATATATGTATGGATGCATCTGTGCATGTGTGATTACATGTGTGTGTGTGTGTGTGTTTGCTTCTATACGCTAGTGTAGGTGTGCATGTGATTATGTATTTCTGTGTGTGTGTGAATGTTTGTATGTATATGTATTTATGTTTATATGAACGTATATAATTAACAGAGAGGTCTCTGGGAAATGCAGGAGGAGAACAAAACACGTGCAAGCAACCATAGCGATGGTTATGGCTGACAGGGAGTGACAACTGTGGTCAGTAATATGTGTGACCCTTGGACAAAGGTTGAGGTTTGATCAATCTGGTTGTGTCACCTGAACGAAAGTCTGTTTTGTAAGAGGAAACCCGTGTTCACTGAAGGATACAACACCGACGATGCTGTTGTAGATGTGTAAAGTACTAAACGGTAATGTGTCATGAGAGGAAGTTTTAGCTATTATATCAAGTAGATCAGGAACCCACGTAGTTTCGATCCCGTCTGCCTGTATATGTACTAACAATTGATTCCGCAGACTCTATAGAAATAATTTCAAATATTGTTATGAAATTCCGCCTCCATATGTAATGAGAAATGTTTTGAAGTTCTAACATAATTATATAGCTTTGGGGATGAGCTATGCGCCTTGGGCTATATGCGGTGTTAGATGTGACTTGGGGTATATACGGTGAAAGATGTCCCTTGGGCTATATACGCTGAAAGATGTCCCTTGGGCTAGATACGGGAAATATGTCCCTTCGGCTATGTACGGTGAAAGATGTCTCTTGGGCTATGTACGGTGAAAGTTGTCACTTGGGCTATATACGATGAAAGATGTCTCCTGGGCTATATACGGTGAAAGATGTCCCTTGTGCTATATACGGTGAAAGATGTCCCTTGTGCTATATACGGTGAAAGATGTCCCTTGTGCTATATACGGTGAAAGATGTCCCTTCGGCTATATACGGTGAAAGATGTCAATTGGGCTATATACGGCGAATGATGTCTCCTGGGCTATATACGGTGAAAGATGTCTTTTCGGCTATATACGGTGAAAGATGTCCCTTCGGCTATATATGGTGAAAGATGTCTCCTGGGCTAGATACGGTGAAAGATGTCTCCAGGGCTACATACGGTGAAAGATGTCTCCTGGGCTACATACGGTGAAAGATGTCCCTTGGGCTATATATGGTGAAATATGTCCCTTGGGCTATATACGGTGAAAGATGTTTAGAAACCTGTGTTTACTTGTATCTGTCGTAAGATAATCTTATAAGAATATAGATGAGACTATTTAAGATGTTGATCTGGTAATTCTGATATGATTTGTTTCAAGATAACAAATTGAAAATACAGTTAGATAATTATATATATATGGGGGTGAAGAATGGATAAGGAAAGAATGTTGTCAATGGGTACGATTTTTGTAGTAAAAATCATATTTTTCAACGCATACGATTCACTTTTCTACAACACAAATTTAACATCAAAAGTTTCCTATGTTCTACACAATAACATTATTAAATACTAATATAACGTTTGGCCAGCAATTACCCCAGTGTATTACTGGTGCTTTATTTTATCAATCTCGTAAGGATGAAACGCAAAGTTAACCTCAGCGGGATTTGAACTCAGAACGTAAAAGGCCATAACTCTATGCTACAATGCATGGTGCGTGACTCTCTACCGATACTGCCAATCCAGCGCTCTAAAATAATAATACGTCATATACAATGTCGTGTTTTTATTCTGAAAAATATGTTCAATATTTGTGTAATTTTGTCCACTGATAGAAGAAGGTGATTCCTGGCGCAGAAGTCTGCGGAAACATTGTTTCGAAGTGAGGCGACAGACTTTTCCGTTCCTATGTTGTACAGGCGCCATCTGATGCTGAATTCAGTACTACATCTTTATAATGTTTGAAATAGTTCGACTTTCTACTTACACTGTTTCCCATCGGAGGAAGAGGCTGGTGGTGGTGGTGGTGGTGGTGGTGGTGGGGGAGAATTGTTGCTTAATACGAATCATGCTGAGTATGTAGGTCTTGTTTTGTGGAGGTGGCATCGGCTACGTACAGACATCTACAGTAATATATATATATATGTCTGTCTATATATATATAATCACCTACACCTTTCCAAGACTGGAAAGGTGTAGGTCATTTTTTGTGTGTTCGAAAAGATGAACATGTTGAGGTATTTATTGATATAATGATTGATTCCGTTTAGTCCCACGAGGATGAAACGATTTCAAATTAATGGTAACATACTTTAAAGGATATATATATATATATATATATATATATATATATATATATATATACACACACAGAGAACAGACACATAGAATGAGCGACAGGTAAACACAAACACATATATAGTGTATGTGTGTGTGTGTGTATGTGTGTGTGTGTGTATGTGTGTGTGTTCAGTAAAATATGATTGGAGTACATATTTTTCAAGGACTGACTAAATGACTATAAACCCATGTGGTAATCTTAAAGATATTGGTTGATAGTTTTTAGAATAATATAATAATTCTTCAGTTCACCAAATAGCCATTTCTCCCCCTATGTGTGTGTGTGTGTATATATGTATGTTTGTATATATGTATGTGTATATATATCATATATGTGCGTGTATATCTATCTATGTATCTATCTATCTATCAACCTTAAATAGAAAGTTATCTATCTATCTACCTATATATATATATACAAATAGATATGCGTGCGCCAAATTAATTCGCCTCGCAAATATCTAAAGAATGTCCCATGGAATTTTCGTTAGAATGCTATACCAAATATGTATATATATATATATATATATATTTATATATATATACACATATATCCATATATATATATATATATCCATACAGACACACGTACATACTTATACACACACACAATTATATTTACAATCCTAACTTAAAGCCTAACCTACAATTGATTTCCCTATACAGTGAAACAAATTATAGAAATGAAGTTTATATTCCTTTTCAAATTTCCTTTTAGAAAATTCTCACCAATAAGTATGGCTAATGTATTTTAAACTTTACTTAGGAAGTTAGTGTATTTTCTTTTTTCATATACAATATATAATTATACTGTAGCTTTCACGCACAAAGTCGAATACTCGTTTCACATATGTGATCAGCCTATATTTTCTGTATTGTACCGTTTAACTCTCTGCTTCTCATGAATCATATATGAAGCGGTTTCTCGGAATAACTGTAAATTTAATGAATTATGTATGTTAACTGAAGATTCTGTCTGAACAATCACCAGTCGGAAAATTGAATGGGAATTTTATGAACATATTTCAATATACATTTTTTTTCAATTTTATATTGAACATTCGGAGATGGGGAGAGATAGTGATTGTTGTTTATATCGGTTTTTAAGGGACCAATCATCGGTTCAGTATACTTCTGGTGCTGTGATATACATGAAACAACTGGCTCAAATAGCCCCAGTTGTTCCCCTTTATTATTTACGTACTCCACACCCGCGGACACATGTATGAATTCATTAAAAAATACATTTTTACATAGTTTAGTTCTGTTGTTTTTTAAGGAGTTAATATATATCAATGGAGCTTTCTTCCTTTCCATAAATTCTGTAGCAATACTTTAAAACAGTGGTCGCCAACTGGTGGTCCACGGATTACTGGTGGTCCACGGACTACTGGTGGTCCACGGACTACTGGTGGTCCACGGACTACTGGTGGTCCACGGACTACTGGTGGTCCACGGACTACTGGTGGTCCACGGACTACTGGTGGTCCACGCACTACTGGCGGTCCACGGACTACTGGCGGTCCCCAAACTACAGGTGGTCCTCAGATTACTGGTGCTCTACGGTCTACTGGTGGTCCGCGGACTACCGGTGGTCCACAGTCTACTGGTGGTCCACGGATTATTGGTGGTCATAGAGAAGATTGCCTCCATCGACACATTTAATTACTAATTTGCTTAATAATGGTTTCTGATTTTGGTACAAGGCCCTCGACCCAAGTATGTGAGTGGTGCTCTATCTGATCGACCCCGTAAGGATGAAAGACGAAACTTAAGGCTCTAGCGATTCTGCCAAGATCAATATTTTTTCATCGTCTTCCAGAAACATTATCTCTGACAGAACTTACATCATGATGTGGAAACCTGTGTGAATTCATACACAGCAATCTTCAAGCAGAAAGTTTTCATAGATAACATTTGAGGTGAAAGGTGAGGTGAACCGCTGGAGGTTTCCATCAGGGTATTTACACCATTCTTATATTATTCAACGTTTTCTGGTGAACCATAGCATAACTCTAGATACGTCCTTAGATACGTCCTTAGGGGACTTTACAGCTAATGATTTTATACAACATACAAATATATATATATATATATATATATATATATATATATATACGTACATACGTACATACACACAAAAACACACACACACATATATATATGTATATATATATGTATATATATACGTATCTAGACGTATCTAGAGCTATGCTATGGTTTTATATATATAT
>OZ024749.1:2062161-2064661 GCA_964016885.1 Eledone cirrhosa
TTCAGAATATTAGGAATTATTAATAACCCACAACAAATTAAAGTACATGATGACATGTAATACGTATAGAAATATACGGTAATTATGTAACGACAAACGTAAAATTCGTCCATTTCTACACAAGTATCTATTAATGTCAAAATGAGGAACTCTCAATATTACGTAAATATAGTTTAATTTGTATTTTACTGGGCAATTTTCCGATCGTTGTCAAAACTTGATACTAATAGTTTTTGATATACAAACATATTTTAACATTATTAAATGCAAATATGGAAACAGTCTGAGAGAAGATCTTGAAGCCGACTATTAAAAGGCCATCTCAGATACTGTAAAAGATGTACCAACCATAGTCTGAGAGAAGATCTTGAAGGCCATCTCAGATACAATATATTGTAAAAGATGTACAAACTATAAACAAACTGTTTGAGGTTACGAAAAGATTCAATCTATATATACATTTTAGTCATTTCCGTCCGTCACACGATGTGTGAGTGTTTGTGTGAATGTATGTGTGTGAAAAGGGAAGGCAATGCTGAAAAAACCTATAGCAAAACAGCGTCTGGCGTTCAATTTACTACGCCGTGTGTGAGTGCTTGTGTACTTGTAATTGCATATGTGTGTGTGTTTGCGTGAATGTATGTGTGTTTGTGTTTGAGTGTATGTGTGTTGGTGTGAATATATGTCTGTATTTTTGTAAGTGTGTCTGTGTTTGAGTGTCTATATTTATATACTCATACATATAAATGTATGCATATAAACACACACACACACACACACACACACACACACACACACATACATACGTAACAGCGTGTTGATAACAATTCTCGTAAGAGAAACTTCTGCTTTACATCTTTTTAGTCTTATTTTGGCTCCCGTCAACTTCCCTATTTTAATTTCAATATTTTAATGTTCAAATATGTCTGGTTATCTTGTATTTGTTTCTCAACTGAAAGAAGTACTAGATACTTCCTCTAATATGCTATACCTTACTAGCTCTATACGGACGTTTAAATTGATTAAATGGATAAATATGTCTAAAATGAAGCAGATGTATAAAAGCAAGTTCTCTCTCGACACTTAGCAGACATGTAATTTACCGACGTCTGTCTAGTGGTCTCACATAAAATAACTTATAAATAATATATTTCTATCAGAAACGCTCGGGAACATGTTTCAATAAAGATCCCATGACAGTTACATCCACACACACATCCATCCACACACACACACATCCACACACAAACACACATCCACACACAAACACACAAATCCACACACACACATCCACACATAAACACACATCCACACACATCCACACACATCCACACACAAACACACACCCGCACGCACACATCCACACATACACACATCCACACACAAACATACATCCACACACAAACACACATCCACAAAACAAACACACATCCACACACAAACACACATCCACACACAAACACACATCCACACACATCCACACACAAACACACATCCACACACAAACACACATCCACACACACACACACACACACACACACACACACACACATCCACACACAACCACACATACACGCACACACACACATCCACACAGACAGGCACACACATGTATAAATAATTATGTAACAGTAGTTACATCATATGAGAGTTCGTGTGAGAGTTTGTGTGAGAACTGAAATGATTGGATCGAGGAAGCCATTCCATAAAGCTATTATTATTATTAGGGCGGCGGATTAGCAGAATCGGTAGAGTGTCGGACACCATGCTTCGTGGCAGAGAGTTACGGCCCATTATGGTATGAGTTCAAATCTTGCCGAGGTTTGCTTTGCCTTTCATCAGTTCAGGGTCGATAAAATAAAGTACCAGTAATGTACTGGTGTCGATTTAATTGAATCCCTCGCCAAAATTGTTGGCCTTGTGCCTAAACCAGAAACATTTATTAGTAAATAGATTGTATTATAATATAAACCAGTGTGTATATATTGAGAGGGGGGGGGGGGGGGGGGTTATAGACCAGCCTTTATATATTGAAAGGGGTTATAGACCAGCCTGTATATATTGAGAGGGGAGGGGGGTTATTAACGGTTATGTTCTTGTTATTGTTACTATTATTGTTTTATAGTAATAAGTACAGAAGCTGAGATGTGGTAGTGTGACAGGGACAAGCTGAGATGTGGTAGTGTGACAGGGACAAGGTGAGAGATGGTAGTGTGACAGGCACAAGGTGAGATGAGGTAGTGTAACAGGGACAAGGTGAGATGAGGTAGTGTGACAGGGACAGGGTGAGATGAGGCAGTATGACAGGGACAGGGTGAGATGAGGTAGTGTGACAGGGACAAGGTGAGATGAGGTAGTGTGACAGGGACAGGGTGAGATGTGGTAGTGTGACAGAGACGAAGGTGAGATGTGGTAGTGTGACGGGGATGAAGGTGAGATGTGGTAATGTGACAGGGACAAGGTGAGAGATGGTAGTGTGACAGGGACAAGGTGAGATGAG
>OZ024749.1:2077161-2092161 GCA_964016885.1 Eledone cirrhosa
GCCAGTTTAGTCGCCAACGACCCGACCATGAGACAGGTTGTACTGGGATACATGTTACCAGTAGCACCAACTGGTGACCTGACATATATATATATATATATATGCACACCAACTGGTGACCTGACATATATATATATATATATATGCACACCAACTGGTGACCTGACATAATATATACATACATATATATATATATGTATATATATATATATATATACATATATATATATATATATATATATATGTATATATATATATATATATATACATATATATATATATATATATATGTATATATATATATATATATATACATATATATATATATATATATATATAATACATATATATATATATATATGTATATATATATATATATACATATATATATATATATATATATATACATATATACATATATATATATATATATATATATACATATATACATATATATATATATATATATATATACATATATATATATATATATACATATATATATATTATATATATATATATATATATATATATATATATATATATATATATATATATATATATATATATATATATATATATATATATATATATATATATATATATATAATATTATATATATATATATATATATACATATATATATATATATATTATACATATATATACATATATATATAAGAGAGAGAGATAGAACAATTGGTTTTGAAATATAAAAACTGGAATGATGAAGGTGAAAAAGTTATATCGGCTCAAAATATGATATTTAAACAATAAACTTTGCATAAATATGAATTGCTAATATACCAGTTTATCCACTCTGTCAGGATGAAACATATGTAAATTAAATTATAATTATATGGTAACATATTTTATATATATATATATATATATAGTAATAGTAATAAATTTGAAGACTAAAATCAAAAGAGGGTTCGATAAGGATAAATATATATCAAATATATAAGAACCGTAGACCAAATATTTATTAAAATAACAGATTAAAGTTTAAGCAAAGAATCGCTGCTTTCACCCTTAACGGTTAAGGTGAAAGCATCGATTCTTTGCTTAAACTTTAAGCTGTTATTTTAATAAATATATACATACATACATACATACATACATACATACATACATATACATATATATATATATATAGTAAAAATTTGAACGGGAACAAAACAGAGAGGCAGTACGAACAAAGGTTTATTAGTTTCACGCTCTTGAGAGTGGGGTGGTGGTGGGGAACAACGTTTCGGGCATAAGCCCTTCTTCAGGTGAAAAGTGTGTGGGAAGAGAGTTCCAAGAGTGTGTAGGGGAGTGGTGGAGAGACATATAGAAATAAGGGGGTGAGAGGAAACGGTACAAATGAAATTAAATATAAAGGCATGATAAAAATAAAAATAACAATAATGCACATGAAGTAAAACAGGTGGTGGAAGGGTGTGGGGCGTGTAGGGGTGGTGGCGGGTGGAGTGGGGAGAGGGAGACGGGGTGTCCGAGCGGGGAGGGCTGAAGGTGGTGTGTGTGTGTAGGTGTACGTGTGTGTGTGTGTGTATGTGAAAGTAAGAGTTGGGGGAAGAACGGGGTTGCATGTTCAGGAAGAGGTGTGTGTGGGGTGGGGTGTGTGTCGGAGTGTGTGTGCGTGTGTGGATAGAGGGGTGGGGGGAGAGGATTCCGGAGGCTGAGGGTGTAAATATGTGGTGGTACGCACGTGTGTGTATGGTGTTTATGCGTATTGTGGATGTAGGTGGCGTGTGGGAAAACAATTTTTTGGGGGGGTATATCCATGGGTGAATCGTTAAGGTAATTCCGTAGACGGTGTGGTGGAATGCTGAGTAATATTCTTGGGATGTGGTGGATTCTCGGGATCAAGGTTCACATATGTGTAATCCGTGAAGAGATAGGTCGGAAGAGGTGAGATGTGGGGTGCGCGCGCAACAGGAAGTGGTCAGAGGGTCAAGGCAGGAGGAGGGTTGTGTGTCTGTGTGTGCGGGGAGGTGGTCAGAGAGGCATAGCAGCAGTAGGGTAGAATGGTAAGTGAAGAAAGTCGGTGTGTCAGTGTGTGTGGAGGTGCGGTGGACAGGGGAGAGGATGGGTAGGTGTGAAAGTTGGAGTGAGGAGGGGTGTGTGTGTATTAGTAGAGGTGTTAGTGGGATGTGTGTATATATATATATATATATTTTCCCGAGTCCGGAAAATATTATAGCCACCCGTTTTACGTGTGTTGTATTGAAACGAATAACTATGTGTATACTCTGGAAATGTATCCTACATTACCTATTGAGTACGCTGAGATACAACCGGTCGAGGCATTGATAAATATGCTGGGTCCTTATTATATATATATAATATAATATATACATTATATATTATATATTATATATAATAACTCCTCATATATATATATATATTTAAAGTAGAGACTATGTAACTTACTTCTTTTCGGCGACAGAAGGGAGAGAAGTTAACAGTCTGTTTCACGCTGTTGGCGATCATCAGAGCCACGCACTCCCCGCTTTCACCGAAAATTATAGAAGCTGAATTCATATAGAATCCCAGTAATAATCAGGAGCTGATTATACAGAGCGATTGCCGGTCCAGCAAAAATCAGGTATTAGGGTTGGGGCTCTGAAATAGCGATGGCTACATGAATGTATGTATAGTATATTTGGCGTGCGTGGCTCTGAAGATCGCCAACAGCGTGAAACAGACTGTTAGCTTCTCTGCCTTCTTTCGCCGAAAAGAAGTAAGTGACATAGTCACTACTTTAAAACCGATAGCGTATGGTCTTCAAAATGTTTTTAATTAAAAATACTGTATATTGCCAAATATACTATACATACATTCATTGGCAGTATCGGTAGAGAGTCGGACGCTATGCTTTCCAGCATAGTTACGTCCCTTTACGGTCTGAGTTCAAATCCTGCCGAGGTTCACTTTGCCTTTCATCCTTACGGGGTCGATAAAATAAAGTACCAGTAATGCACTGGGTAATTGATGGCCTTGTGCCAAAAGTAGAAACAATTATATATATATATATATATATATATATATATATATATATATATATATATATATATATAAGGGGAAATTAGATTAATATAATGCATAGGAGCCAAAGGATTATTCTCATCTTGCTTCCTATAGAGCATATCCTCAGTGATTCGTCCATAGGAATATAGCACCCATTTTGAACAAACTAGGCTGATAACAATCAAAGAAATTTAAGAATTGCAACAGTTTACCAGATGGGTTAAGGATGAGGAGTGAAACCGTGCACCGGATCTCCCTGCAACAAGTCTTAACACCCCCACGGGCAGGCGCTGCAAAATAACACCCAGGAAACTATCCTTGCATACCAGACCCAGCCTCAAACGACTCAGACAAACAGATGCGGCGAAAAAAAATCTCAAAATAAGCATTGATTACATGCGTATCGACAATGGTAAGGTTGTAACTTCATCTTGTAGCGGATAAAAAGACTGCCCTGCCCTAACACCGGCCAGAGTTACCTCCCTAGACCTGCTGCAAAATCAAAACAAGCTATTTTTGCGAGCAATGACCCTTGACGTGGATTTAACCCCAAAATCTCTTTCCGAGCAATGTAAGGAACACTTTTGATTATTTATACCCTTGAGAAGCCCAACTGGGCGAAACGTACGTAGGTGCTGTTTTAAATAAACATGTTTTAACGGTCTATTCTCCGATTTCTTACTTTCCCACGTGCTTACACTCTGCTAACTCTCTAGCCCACTAAATATTAACACTTCGAATATTTAATACTGCCGGCACTAGTATCGAGCACCTTTGGCATACGCTATTTGGCAAATAACTATATGTATCACCTATCCTCCCCTTTTTTCTCTCTCTCGATACGTAATTACTGTATATAATATATATATATATATATATATATATATATATATATATTTGTTATATTTATAATCAACTGATCTGTTATATAACAGATGTCAAGCACTCAACAGTATCTATTTATCTGAAGTATAATCATAATAATAATAATAATAATAATAATGATAAAAGAAATTGACTCTGAAGAAGGATACAAGTATTTGGGCGTTCTGGAGGCTGATGACATCAAGAACAAAAAAATGAAGGAATTGATAAGAACTGAATACCTTCGGAGAGTAAGGAGCGTATTAAAGTCACATCTGAACAGTAGGAATGCCGTAAGTGCAGTAAATTCCCGAGCTGTGTCTATTATTAGGTACAGTGCGGGAATTCTGAGATGGAATGTTGCTGAACAAAAAGAAATGGATAGGAAGACTAGGAAGCTATTGACTATCTACAATATGTTCCACAAGAGGAGTGATGTCGATAGACTCTACTTAAGGAGATCTGAGGGTGGAAGAGGTCTTAGCAGCATAGAGGACTGTGTTCAGATGGAGAAAAACAACCTACACAAATACGTGACTGATAGTAAGGAGCCAATGCTCAGAGCTGTACTGAAGGAGGGGACAATAGGTCAGGGGATGTCCAAGGAGGAAATAACATCAAGGAGAAAGAGCAGCCTTCATGAAAATTCCCTTCATAGTACCTTCTTTGAGAAAACTGAATTTAGAGATCCACAGACATGGAACTGGTTGAAAAGAGGAGACCTTAAAAAGGCTACAGAAGGAATGTTAATGGCTGCGCAGGAGCAAGCCCTCAAAACGAAGTGGCTGAAACACCATATTTACAAGGAGGAGGCTAGCCCACTGTGTAGGATCTGTGGAGAGAGAGAGAGGAGACTGTGGATCACATTGTATCCGAGTGTAAACACCTAGCCCAGACTCACTATAAGGGCTGGAGACATGATGTGATGGGCAGGGTGATCCACTGGCACCTATGCAAAGTAAACAATTTACCACATTCAGAGAAGTGGTATGAGCATAAGCCAGAGCCGGTGATAGAAAACGATCAGGTGAAGGTGCTGTGGGATTTTAGGATAGAGACGGACAAGAAACTGGAAGACAATAGACCTGACCTGGTGGTTTTGGACAAGGAAAAAAGATCGTGCCTGATTGTGGATGTGGCCTGCCCATTCGACACGAGAGTGCAAGAGAAGGAGAGGGAGAAAATTAACCGATACCAGGACTTAAAGTGGGAGGTAAAAAGGATTTGGAACTGCCATGAAGTCAAAGTGGTCCCGATTGTCATAGGCGCACTAGGTACTATCTCCAAAGGTTTCCAGGGATGGTTGAAGAAAATTGGCCCCGCCACGCTTTTTGGAACACTTCAAAAGGCATGCTTGCTGGGAACAGCAAGAACCCTCCGATACGTCCTGAATATCTGAGGCTGCAGGTAGTGGCTTGATATTCATTTCAACAAACTTTCCAGTTAAATAACATCAATGACTGAGACTCAAAGAACAACAACAATAACAATAATAATAATAATAATAGTAATAATAATAATGGTTTCTTTATTGGCCACAAGGGCTGACACGAACAAAAAAATATTAGAGACGGCACAGAACAGTACAGGACGATACAAAGTGGGTTTCGGTCGTGTAAACAGGTTATAAGAAGATCGGGCTAGAAATCCAAAAAAATTCAAACAACAAAAATTCCCCAAGAAGGGGGAATCCTCCGAGGATCACTCGTGGTGAAAACCACACAAAAGACCACGACGACCAGGGCAAGCGCCCTCTCTCGCTTTTCCCACTCCTCAGTCTACAGGCGTATACTCAGAGCCGGCCCGTTCACTCGGACCAGATTCGCCACTTTCACCCACCTTTCAACAAACTTACTAGAAGACAACACTTGCCTCTCCACCCTGATTTTCCTCTTCAAGGGAAACTTGAAAAAGTTAATCAGGGATTGGCCGGAGAGGAAAGTGTCCGTCTTCAACCCTTTCAATCTTGTCCACCACACAATCTCTTTCGCCATGACCACCAGGCAGATGAAAACTGCCTCCCCTTCCTCCTCTTTAAATGAGGACGGCGGGGCTATCAATGGACTCAGTCGATAACCGGATTCGTCCTACACGCGACAGCAGTTGTTCGACATAGCTCCACAAGTCAGCACTGAACGAGTGCGTGCAGGACGGTTTCGTCGCCCTGCGCGCATCTCGGACAGGCTCGGCTGACAGCACCTCCGTGCCTGTAGAGCTTATCCCGAACCGGCAAGGCTCCCCGGTAGCACTGCCAGACCAGGGATTTCTGGAAGTTGTCCATAGGCCTTGTTCTGAAAGTTCTCTTGAAGAGAGCGAACAGCTGATCGTCTTCGACGCCCAGGGTCTCCCCGAGAACGTCGTCGCTCTTTCCCTCCACTAGCCCTCTATAGAACGCCGAGGTGGATGTTCCACCGATACTAGTGCCCAACCAGTAGAGGGCGGTGAGCGCTTGGTGACATTCCAGCTTCCAAGCGCTATCCCTTGGTCTTTTCCTAATCCAGGACTGCAGCTCCGTCAAGGAGACGAGCTGGGGAAAAGCGCGTCTGGCAAATAGCGACAACACTTGTTCACCGTCAAGGAAGCACCAGAGATGTGGCAGCCTCAGTGCATGTTTGAGCATCATCAGCCTCGGCATGTCTAGTCCTCCACGCAACCGGTGTTGACAGCAAATGGATCGTCTGACCATGGGAGCACATTCCTTCCACAAAAACGGAAGAGAAGGCGCTCCATTTTAGTTAGAGTTGGGCGGGGGGAAGGTACGACGGTCAGGCGATAGCTTATACGGACGCTATGTACGCATTCGACACCTCCGCCCGACTTTTCAGAGACAACCTCCTCTCGCCCCATTTCTGGGTGAGAGAGGCCACCCTGTTCGTCACCTCGCTCCAGTTTTTCTACATCTGGAGGTCCGGACCGAACCAGACCCCGAGTAATTTAACCGGTCCTTCCGTCCAGCGCCCCACGACACCATGGACTTGATTCTCCAGGTGCCGAGTTGCAAGCCCACCGACTTTTCCTGGTTTATCTTTGCTCTTGCCGCGGCTTCGTATTCCTTGAGAGCGTTTCCGAGCATCTGGACGTGTTTGGTGCTCTACACCACCACCGTGACGTCGTCGGCGTAAGATGAAACGGATCTCCCGCATCCCAGTTCGCGTGGGACCCCCTTCATCCTCTCCAAGTTGTGTAGTAAAGGCTCTAGGGCCAGTACGTACAAGAGGGAAGAGAGGGGCAACTCTGGCGGACCAAGCGCATGATGCTGAAAGGCTGCGACAGGTGACCATTCAGCCTCACAATCGAGCAGATGTCGCTGTGCATCGCAGCGATCCAGCCCCTAAAATCGGGCCTGAAGCCGGCCGCCCCGAGGACCGCAGCCAGGTACCGATGATCGACCCTATCAAATGCTTTAGATTGATCCAAGTTGATCAGGGCCCCACCCGTGCCAGGTTCCTTAACCACCCTCTCTATGATGTATCGCATGAGATGGAGGTTGTCGTAGATGGATCTGTGCGGGATGGTGTATGTCTGCGCCTCTCCCACCAGATCACCGACGACAAACGCCAATCTCTTTGCTAACACCTTGGCCAAAATCTTAAACTCTGCGTTTAGCAGAGTTATGGCCCTGAAGTTGTCTATAACGTACCCCTTGTTCGGGTCTTTTCTCAGCAGCGCCACCGCTCCCCGACTCATAAAACTGGGAATGCTCCCGTTCTGCTGCCAGTTGCAGTAGACATCTGCCAAGAGGTCGCCGAACAAGTCTGGCATATACGCATAAAGCTCGTAGGGCAGACCATCCAAACCTGGCGATTTACCCCTCGTGCAGTCAGACATCGCGCCCCGTATTTCACCTACTGTTATTGGCTTTTCGCAACACTGCGCTGCGGTCGTCGAGAGCCGCAGCAGTCCATCAAGGTATGCACCGAAGTCCATACTCCGAACCGGCCCGCCGCCGCTTCCGAACAATTGAGCAAAGTGCTGTTGAAAAGCTGCACACATCTGCTCGGGTTCGAGCAACATGCGCCTGTTTTGATCAGGCAAAGACCGAATTGTGGACTTGTTGCCACGTCGCGCCTCCACCACCCGGGCCCGTTGAACGGCTTTCGTCCCCTCGTGTCTTAGATCACGCGTTCTAGCTCTGACAACGCAGCCTTCATGCTTTGCGTTGAAGAATTGGTCGAGTGCCAATCTCGCCGCAAGCACGTCGGTTGTGATGCCTGTCCTAAACGCCTCTTCTAGTTTTCTAACAAGCTCTCCCTCTACTTTATTTTCCTCTATCACTACTCCTTTGCTAAACCTTATTGATTCTACTCTAATAGCCCTTTTCATGGTAAACCACCACCTGTTGTTGACGATCGCACTCGTCAACGCACGCCTGTGGAGTCTATCTAAGTCAACTTCACAGATCACAAATTTGTGGTCCGTGTAGTCGACTACTTTAAATTGTGCACAGCCTACACTAGCCTTATCTGTTTCCCTACAGAATCACCTATCTAAATACGATCTGGATGAACCGATGCGGTTTGCCCATGTCCACATTGGCACATTCGACTCCCATGTACGTCAATACTCATCTTTTTCCATTTATCTGAGGGTTCTAAACCCTGTTATCAAGCTAAAATTCCTTTAGTCAAAATACGGTGAAAGCTATATATTTTCTAATATATATATATATATATATATATCCAAAATATGGGCATGCATATATGCGCATGCCATATGTCTGCATAAATATATAAATATATATACACATGCATAAATGATTAGACATATATGTAATTTTTATTTACTAATTTTCCCTGTCCTTCCCTCTCTTTCTCCCACTATTCGTTTCACTCTTTCTATCTCTCTCTCTCTCTCGCCCCTCTCGCTGCCCCCCCCCCCCCAATCTCTGTTATGTTTGCGTTGAATATAAATATAAACAAACTTCATGACAATTTACTTATTGTGTTATGAAAGAAAAAGGTAGCAGGAGAATGGGAGAGAGTGAGAGAGTGAGAGGTAGATAGGGAGCGAGAGGTAGAGAGAGAGAAAGAGAGAGAGAGAGAGAGAGGGAGAGAGAGAGGGGCAGGTGGAAAGAGACGTGGGCGAGGAAAGAATATAAAAAAGAAAGGGAGAGAGAGAAGGTGAGAGGGAGAGAGAGTGTGTCAGCTAGATAAGTGTTGATGGAAAAGAGAAAGACGAGGTTAAGTGGGCGAACCCTTGTTAAAGCAGGTAATATATGATTAAAATGGATATTTAGCGACCACCATCTCCACCACCGCCACCGTCAGCAACAACATTCACAACAGCAATAACTACATAAGTAGGATTTCAAAATATGAATAAATTCTGTTATTGTTTTATAATTTCATTTCTAGGATTTGATATAATTATTATTTATTATTGTTATTATTATTGTTAATGTTATTACTATTATTATTTTTTTATTATCTCCCCTGGTAGCCTAATGTGCAATTGTATAATAACCTTAATGTGTAATTGTATATTATTGTAAATTTGTTGTTATCTCCCTTGGTAGGTCAATGTGTAATCACATATTATATATTTTCGTTATCTCCCTTGGTACCGTAATGTGTAATCTTATTAACGTCTTCTAGTTCTGGTCGCTGTATTCTGTTCCATATGAAGTTACATTTAATAGAATTATTGCTGAGCCGGAGATAAATATAGACTGATAGAGAAGGAAGGGGAGAAGGGGTGAGAGGGCCCTCATCTTGGTCAGCTGACTGGGTGGAGGGCGGTCATTTGTGTTGTGTATCAGAGCGCAACGGATGAATATGAGAGACAACGTAGGGGCAGTGGTACGAGGGGGTGCATAAGGCGTACACAGAATTGTATGACGAGTAATTTCTGTTGAGGGGTAGCAGAGAGAGAGAGAGAGAGAGAGAGAGAGAGAGAGAGAGAGAGAGAGAGAGAGAGAGAGAGAGAGAGAGAGAGAGAGAGAGAGAGAGAGAATGATATATATATATATATATAGAGAGAGAGAGAGAGAAAGAGAGCGAGCGGTGGATATGAGGGGTTGTGGGACAAGGGCAGGAACTGTCAGCCATAAGGCATATACAAGCTTGGAATTTGGTGGGAAGAGAAAAGTCGATCAAATTGACCTCAGTAGTAACAGGTACTTAATTTTATTGACCTCATGGGGATTAAAGGAAAGGCAAATTTTCGTTGAATTTGAACTCAGAACGTAAAAGGACGCAACTCTTTACCGCAGAGTATGTTTTCCAACGCTCTACCGATCCTGCCAATCCGCAAAATAATAGCAGAGAGTATATATTGTTTTATTTTGTTTTGTTTTTGAAACGTGACAGTGGTTAATCGATACATTCGATTATAATTATTAAATTATCGGGAAAACTTTATATGACTCCCCAGATGTCACAGAACGACAAAACTGATACTGACGTCGATATTTGTAATAAAGACACTTTATAAAGTAATTACTGGATATTTGTAAACAACTGGATCACTCCCGTGACCCTGGCGACCTCACATGACCTCTCTGTCAGCTGCAGGGCTTTTTATTTCTTCAAATTATTGTTTTATTTACCAGAAGAAAACATAACAGGCAGAAACTCTAATCCTTAGATACCTTATTTTCAAAGATTCACATACAACAGGCAAACACACATAAAACACGCACTCTGTATATATTATATATATATATATATATATATATATATATATATAGTAATAATAGTAAATTTGAAGACTAAAATCCAAAGAGGGCTCGATAAGGATAAATATATATCAAATATATAAGAACCGCAGTGCAAATATTTATTAAAATAACAGATTAAAGTTTAAGCAAAGAATCGCTGCTTTCACCCTTAACGGGATCTTCTGAAACTAAAAAAAAGTCAATCTATGAACGCAGAAGTAAATATTTCAAAAAACGTTGCAACCGAAGGAAGACAGGAAGACGATACTTTGGTTCGTGAAGACGTTCCCTGGCAAAGAACGGAGAAAAACGAAGATAATACGTCATTAATTGGACATAGAGAGACACACTATACATAGATATACACACACAACACGTACGTAGACATACATAAGACTTAGTGAGCTCGCAGCTTTCATTTATATTATGGTTATGTCCTATGTTAGGATGTACAATAGTGACCCATGGTTCTTAATAGTTAAGTATTGATTACATTAGTAAAGTAATTGTTTCGGTAGCCTAGTGGTAGGTATTAGAGACGGTGGCGATCCTGGGGCTCAATCTTGGCCAGGAGTTATACAAAAGGGGTCTTACTAAACTTTATGGCGGTGAATCGGCAGAACCGTAAACAAGTCGGATAGAATGCCTTGTGATCATTTCTTTTGTCTATCTGCTCTCTACGTTCAAATCCCACCGAGGTCAACTTTGCCTTTCATCCTTTCAAGGGCGATAAAAAAGTACCAGGGTCAAATGTCTTTCACCATTCAGCAATATATTGTATCAGTCATACACGGGGGTCGATTTAATCGACATTCCTCTCCAACAGACCTCCGAACTTGTGCCTACATTAGAGTACATATCGTGGATAGCCCCGAATGACATGGTATAGGAAGCAACGGCCCCGACTGGAGGGTTGGCTGCACGACATAGGACACAAGGACATGGTATACCAAGCAACGGCCCCGATTGGAGGGTTGGCTGCACGACATAGGACACAAGGACATGGTATACCAAGCAACGGCCCCGATTGGAGGGTTGGCTGCACTACAGAGCCCCCAAGGACATGGTATACCAAGCAACGGCCCCGATTGGAGGGTTGGCTGCACTACAGAGCCCCCAAGGACATGGTATACCAAGCAACGGCCCCGATTGGAGGGTTGGCTGCACTACAGAGCCCCCAAGGACATGGTATAGCAAGCAACGGCCCCGACTGGAGGGTTGGCTGCACGACATAGGACACAAGGACATGGTATAGCAAGCAACGGCCCCGACTGGAGGGTTGGCTGCACGACATAGGACACAAGGACATGGTATAGCAAGCAACGGCCCCGACTGGAGGGTTGGCTGCACGACATAGGACACAAGGACATGGTATAGCAAGCAACGGCCCCGACTGGAGGGTTGGCTGCACGACATAGGACACAAGGACATGGTATACCAAGCAACGGCCCCGATTGGAGGGTTGGCTGCACTACAGAGCCCCCAAGGACATGGTATACCAAGCAACGGCCCCGATTGGAGGGTTGGCTGCACTACAGGGCCCTCAAGGACATGTTATACCAAGCAACGGCCCCGACTGGGGGGTGGGGTGGCTGCACTACATAAATATTGTGAGTTGAGCATCTTAACATCTGAAGAGTTCCTTTTTGTAAATATAAAACACAGGTGTATTAAAACTACTGATTATAAGAACAAAATGTAGAGTTTTAAAATATATATCATATATTATATATGGTAAACATAGTCGTTTTAAATAATATATACGCATACATACATTATACATTAACACTTATACACATACACACATATATACATATACTTAATACAAACATACACACACACATTTTAATATACATCTTCATACATATATACATATATATATATATAATATATATATATATATATATATATATATATATATATATATACATATACACATGCATACACCCAGACGCATATATATATATACGTATACTTAACTACACAGACATATAGATACACGCAGACACGCATGCACACACACACATGCACACATATACATATATATATATATATATATATATATATATACAAATATGTGTGTGTGATGTATGGTTTTATCTGTCTATTCTTTACTTGGCTTTTCGTGTGACATTGTCATAAAGGAAATTGCTGTTAAAATTAACGACACTTCAATAATAACGACATTCTATTAATTATGAAGCAATTGAAAACACTCGTTGTGGACTGAAGAAAAACAATTCACTAAGTTTTATTAATGGAATTTAGTAGCAATAGGATAATGGTAACAGATGTACACAGCACATACTTAGGTGGATGTGTATCTCACTTGTATTCTATATCTATACAATACCCATATATTTATGGTCAACGCCTGTGTATATATATATATATATATATATATATATACACAGGCGTTGACCATATATATATATATATATATATATATATATATATATATATATATATACACAGGCGTTGATAAAGAATCTTGCTAAACAAATTCAGAAACGATATATATATATATATATATATATATATATACACAGGCGTTGATAAAGAATCTTGCTAAACAAATTCAGAAACGATATATATATATATATATATATATATATAAACACACGCAGGCGCGCACACAAACACAGACACACACACACACACATGACAATATTTGTGAATAAAGATTAGAGCACCGAGTTGGCTGAGATGATTAAATATGTAGAAAAATAACTTTGAACAATTTATCCGTCTGTAAGTGTATTTTACCAAATTTACTTAGCTGTGCTTACAGCTGTTTTTCTGCGTTATATATATATATATATATACATATATATATATGTAAGTATGTATGTATGTATACGTACATACATATATGTATACAGACGTACAGTAGTATGTATATATATACATACATGCACACATATATATATGCACGTATCGGTTTACCGAACATTTATTATAATGCTCGGTTTGTTTGTTTGTAAACAAACAAACAGCCCGAATTACGCCGTACAGTGTTTAGGCAACCACCTCACATTTTTGTTCAACACTGACACAGGAACGATGCACTAGTTTCAAGCTTATTAGCTATCGTCAGCATCGTATACCTTCCTGCCAAATGGTTGAACGTCTGAAAGTATATACTTTCCTAATAAGCTTGAAACTAGTACATCGTTCCTGTGTCAGTGTTGAATAAAAATGTGACGTGGTTACCTAAACACTGTACAGCGTAATTCGAGCTGTTTGTTTGTTTGTTTACAAACAAACAAACCGAGCATTATAATAAATGTTCGGTAAACCGATACGTGCATATATATATGTGTGCATGTATGTATATATATACATACTACTGTACGTCTGTATACATATATCTATGTACGTATACATACATACATACTTACATTTAAGTAAATGCCGTACTAAGAGTGAGAAATGAAATTTCGTTTCATTCTATTCCACACACACACACACACACACACACACACACATATATATATATATATATATTAGAAAATGAGGGGTTTTTTTTCAAAAAAAACAACCGAGATCTCCTACACGAGTGAAAGTATAAGGAAAAAAGATGAAATCGAAAATGCAACTGGAGTCTTTTTAAGAATATTATTTGGTTCCTTTACCAGTTTCGCCGTTCTTATGCTTTTCAAAAGTAGAGTTGAGATGGAGGGTTTGTAGTTTTTCTCGCATATATATTGTTATACTTGGAGAGGGTCATATTGTTGTAATAATATTGCCAGAATTAATAGAACACTCTCACTGTTTGGTTGGTTTGATATATATACACACATATATATATATGTATATGTATATATATATATATATATATATATATATGTATATATATATATATATATATGTATATATATATATATATATATATGTATATATATATATATATATATGTATATAAAATAAAGTTAAATAAAAGTCAAATGATTAAAATTTAGCTTCGTTTATTACTGCTATATATATTTCAGTGACAGCCATCTTTGGCTGTGACCTCTTCAGGCAGTTTGAATTAGTATGGTATAGACAAGTACATATGTTATTTAGGTGTATGATATTGTCAATACTCTGATATGCCCAGTTCCTTGTTGGGTTGTTAATTCACTGGGGAACTGGAGTCAGTTCCCCAGTTCCCCAGTGAATTAACAACCCAACAAGGAACTGGGCATATCAGAGTATTGACAATATCATACACCTAAATAACATATGTACTTGTCTATACCATACTAATTCAAACTGCCTGAAGAGGTCACAGCCAAAGATGGCTGTCACTGAAATATATATAGCAGTAATAAACGAAGCTAAATTTTAATCATTTGACTTTTATTTAACTTTATTTTACACTGCTCCGGAGTAACCAAACCAACCTGCGCACTTCGTCGAGTGCTCCAGCCTGCATACTGAGGTGTTGGTATACAACC
>OZ024749.1:2109661-2122161 GCA_964016885.1 Eledone cirrhosa
ATACACACACACATACAAGTCTCACGTGGACATACACATACACACACAAGTCTCACATGGACATACACACACACACAAGTCTCACGTGGACATACACACACACACAGGTCTCACGTGGACATACACACACACACACACAAGTCTCACGTGGACATACACACACAAGTCTCACGTGGACATACACACAGGTCTCACGTAGACACACACACACACGCACAGACACATACAAGTATCGCGTGGACATATACACAAGTCTCACCTAGACACACACAAGTCTCACGTAGACACACACAATTCTCACGTAGACACACACACACAAGTCTCACATGGACACACACACAAGTCTCGCGTAGAGACACACACACACAAGTCTCACGTAGACACACACACACACACACAAGTCTCACGTGGACACACACATACTACACACACAAGTCTCGCGTAAAGACACACACACACAAGTCTCACGTAGACACACACAATTCTCACCTAGACACATGCACACAGACAAGTCTCCCGTAGACACACATACACACACAAGTCTCGCGTGGACACACACACAAGTCTCACGTAAACACACACACACACACACAGACACAAGTCTCACGTGGACACACACACACACAAGTCTCGCGTAGAGACACACACACACAAGTCTCACCTAGACACATGCACACAGACAAGTCTCCCGTAGATACACATACACACACAAGTCTCGCGTGGACACACACACAAGCCTCACATAAACACACACACACAAGTCTCACGTAGACACACAAACACAAGTCTCACGTACACACAGACACAAGTCTCACGTTGACACACACACACAAGTCTCACGTAGACACACACACAAGTCTCACGTGGACACACACACAAGTCTCACGTAAACACACACACACAAATCTCACCTAGACACACACACGAGTCTCACCTAGACACACAAGTCTCACGTAGACACACACAAACACAAGTCTCACGTAGACACACACACAAGTCTCACATAGACACACACACAAATCTCACGTAGACACACACAAACACAAGTCTCACGTAGACACACACACAAGTCTCACCTAGACACACACACAAGTCTCACCTAGACACACACACAAGTCTCACCTAGACACACACAAGAGCTCACGTAGATACCTACACACATTCCGAAGAATATTTTCTATATCTCATTATCTAATTATCTAGTAAATATCCATTACACATGAAGTATTGTTCGTGTTATCATCAAAAATGTCTTTTTAGCGCCTCTCTCTCTCTCTCTCTCTCTCTCTCTCTCTCTCTCTCTCTCTCTCTCTCACATTCTCTCCCCCTCTCTCTCTATATATATATACACACACACAAACATATATATAATCTTTTCATTATATACATTATATATATTTCATTATCTTGCTAGCTATACATTATATACATAATCTACATACACACACACACGCACATTTCTCTCTCTCTCTCCCGCTGTAGTATATATGTAAGTGTAGGAATAGAAAGTGAAAGAAAAGATATAACGAGAGTTTATAAATCAAATTGAGTTGGTTGAAAATCAGTCGAATTTGTTGAATATTTCAATTTAACATGCATTTGGCTTTTTGAATGGAGGCATCATTTAAAAGATTCGCTCTTTGAGTTCAAATAATTGTTGTTCGGAGATGACAAATATTTTAATATCCTATATTTCTCACTAAGATAACGACAACATCTCTTAGTACCAAGAGATCTTATCTGGGACTCATTTCTCCTTTATTTACCAACCTTTTTTTTACCAGGACTGAAGATGTGAAGATGTGAGTAAAAAGGTTGTGTAAAACGATCTTGAACAATACTGAGGTATCTTTCGCAAAATTCGATTGTTTGGAGTGTTTTTTAATCTCGGTCCCATAAACAACGGGTTTGATATTACATTTCTATTAGAGAGGACAGTTCTATTTCATCCTACAAGAGCAGGTTAGATTAACGTCCATATTACATAATAGTATATTTATGCTATAGTATACCAATACTAACATCTTTATGATCTGATTGTTCAAATTTATATCTTGGAGTTATTTCCCTTTGTTATATTACGTTTTTCGTAAACTGGCGTTTGTAGTAAGAATTCCGTTTAACGATATCTTATAAACTTATATATACACCTGAATACAGGACATGATCCCTTTTAAAATCTCGAAATATCGTCAATATTGACCCTTGAAACATTAGGGTTCATTTTTGATCTGTGTATGAATGTATATAGATAAATAAATGCATATATACAATACATCCATATATATATATATATATATATATATAACGAAGGAAATGTGGCAAGGAACCAGGTGGACCATAATGCACCAAAGTACTCAATACTTAGGGTAGTAGAGTGGGTAATAGGAACGAGTAGGACCCCGACGGCTGAGCTCAAGCCGTTTCGACGGCTAATTCTGGACTAATTTTAGTCCAGAATTAGCCGTCGAAACGGCTTGAGCTCAGCCGTCGGTGTCCTACTCGTTCCTATATATATATATATATATATATAATGTAAAGAATGAATAAATAACGATTGTTATGGAGAAAATGTTTACAATTTTATTTTTATATTAATTTTCATTAACGAACATGCATGTAAGCATGTGCCTATGTGCGTTTTAGTATGTGTGGGCCCACATACATGCACACCCATATAATAGGTATCTATTTATATATATATATATATATATATATATATATATATATATATATATATGCGTGTCTGTATATACATATATATGAATATGCATTTGAATTCATCAATTCATGTTTATTATAAATCTATCTATTCCATCTATCTATGCAGGTGTATGTATTCACACAGACACGTGTATTTATGTCCATGTACCTGTGTGTACGTGCGTTGTTCTGTTTGTGTGTGTGTGTGTGTGTGTGTTATCACCTGTGACTGTGTGAGCTTATGATACCATTGAGACATCTTTGAAAATAATCTCCATACTGAGGAGAAATGTAATGGCGTCAAATAGAGTTCTACGGTTTTATGTTAACACCTAAAATGTTTAATATCGAACGACAAGAAGTTTCGAGAAGAAGTGTTTAACACAAACTCTATGTTATGTATGGTCGTATATAATACACCCTCACACACCCATGTACATACTCACACAGGCACACGTACGCATACACACACACACACACACACACACACACACACACACATATATATATATGTATACATTTATACATAAATACACTCACACTCACACGCATTTATATAAATGCGTATCCATATATATATATATATATATATATATATATATATATATATATATATATATATTTCTTTCTTTCTACTTTTCTCGCTCTCTCTCCCTCTCAATATATATATATATATATATTTATTTCTACTTCTCTCGCTCTCTCTCCCTCTCAATATATATATATATATATATATATATATACAAATATAAATTAGCGAGAATCGTATTTCGGCTTTGGAATTAGCGAAAAACAACTTCCGAGATGTGTGGCAAGCGCTCAATAATTCTGACGAACCAGAGCTACAACATACGTTAAAGGCCAAACACACTGAGACGATGGTTAAACCGTCATCCGCACAACCATAGAAACGACCAAGTAATTCGGGTCAAACAAACAAAAAAATATGTGATTGAAAAAAATTTATAAATATATTTATATATATATATATCATCATCATTTTACGTCCGCTTTTCCCTGCTTGCAAGGGTGGGACGGGTCTTATTCAGCACAGCATCTCTGCACTCGTCACGGTCCCTCGTCATCTCCACCGTGAGCTTCAATGATCTGAGGTCTGTTCTCACCACCTCCGCCCATGTTTTTCGTGGTCTACCTCTACCACGTCTTCCTTCAACTGGCATTTCCTGGCACTTCTTCACCCATCGGTCAACCTCCATGCGCATCACATGTCCATACCACCTCAGTCTCCTCTCCCGTACACTACACTCTATCCCTCTCAGACACACACATATATATATATATATATATATATATATATATATATATATATATATGTATGTATATATGTGTGTGTATGTATGAATATGTGTATATCTAGTGTGTGTATTCATAATTTTTATGGCTAAGTTCAAAAAGAGAATCGGAACGAAACGGCATTGAAAAACACCCCAGAAAACTAGAAAGAATGGAAATGGAATATCATGAACAGCAATAAAACCAAAATAAAACCAAATTTGTATTGGAATCGATGAGGGCGATTTTATTTGTTTAGATACAATGTATGACATTTGAAATACAATTTGACCATAAAAACATTCCTTGATGATTTCCACAACTCATAATATCAAAACTTGGTGGATTCAGCTGCATAAACTAAACAAAGTTTGTTTCCTCATTTGCAGAACTGACTCCATCCACTAGATGGCAGTGTAATTCAAGATGGCGTTCACTCCACAATAGAACTTGCTGTGATGACACGTGCTTATTTCAGGCGGCTGTGTTAAACGTATCCTGCAGTACACACATACATTAACCAGAACTGTCTAATAGTAGTAGACATAGACACGTGGTTATTCCTAGTAGCTATGTAAAGCGGATCCTGCAATACTCAGATGAATTACAACTCTATCTCTAATACTATTTGGTTTCACACGTGTTAGTTCTAGCTGCCGTGTAACACAGATGTCCACAGTACACACCTTAACTATAATCTTCTGCTTCCTCTCCCACTTATTCCTGAGAGGGTCGTGGGGTAGCTGCCGTGTAACACAGATGTCCACAGTACACACCTTAACTATAATCTTCTCCTTCCTCTCCCACTTATTCCTGAGAGGGTCGTGGGGTAGCTGCCGTGTAACACAGATGTCCACAGTACACACCTTAACTATAATCTACCCCTTCCTCTCCCACTTATTCCTGAGAGGGTCGTGGGGTAGCTGCTGTGTAACACAGATGTCCACAGTACACACTTTAACTATAATCTACCCCTTCCTCTCCCACTTATTCCTGAGAGGGTCGTGGGGGTAGCTGCCGTGTAACACAGATGTCCACAGTACACACCTTAACTATAATCTACCCCTTCCTCTCCCACTTATTCCTGAGAGGGTCGTGGGGTAGCTGCCGTGTAACACAGATGTCCACAGTACACACCTTAACTATAATCTACCCCTTCCTCTCCCACTTATTCCTGAGAGGGTCGTGGGGGTAGCTGCCGTGTAACACAGATGTCCACAGTACACACCTTAACTATAATCTACCCCTTCCTCTCCCACTTATTCCTGAGAGGGTCGTGGGGGTAGCTGCCGTGTAACACAGATGTCCACAGTACACACCTTAACTATAATCTTCTCCTTCCTCTCCCACTTATTCCTGAGAGGGTCGTGGGGGCAGAGTACTCAAACACTCCTTCCGGCGACTCCTATCAGAAGCAAACATCTCCAACTGATCCCGCTGATCCACAAGAGTAACCAGTCAAGCCCATGGATGTTACCCAACCATCTTGCTCGGGGTCCACCCCTGGGTCTCTTACCGGTTGATTTTTGCCCGTAAAATTTGTCCAGTGAATTAATTATTTCAGAATTTGGCACAAGGCCAACAATTATGGGAGGGGGTGGGGTACTTAAATAAATCTCAGTGTATTACTGGTACTTTATTTTTTCGACCACGCAATGATGAAACACAAAGCTAACCTCGGCATGATTTGAACTCAGAACGTAAAGGGACGTAACTATATGCCGCAAAGCATGTTGTCCGACTCTCAACCGATATTGCCAATTCAACGCCCGGGTGGTTTCTGATTTAGGGACAAGGCCAATAATTTGGGCGAGGGAAAAATCGATTGAAAGACCTCAGCGCATTACTGGTACCTTACTATTCCGAACCCGTAAGGATGAAACAAAACTAACCCCAGAGAGGATTTTAACTGAGAACGTAAGGGATGTACCTCTATGCCGCAAACCACGTACAACACATACTGCCAATTGTACGGCAAATCAAATAATATTCACAGTAAAAGGGAAGAAAAATAGTAATGAAGTTAAATAAAAACCTTCGTTTAGTTACGTCCCTTGCCCCTGAGAAATATTTTACATCCAGAAAATAGAGACAGAAAATGTCTCACATACGTGGCTTCAATATTTTTTCCCATTCTGAATTCAAATCCCGCCGAGGTTAACTTTGCCTTTCATCCTTACAGGGTCGATAAAATAAAGTACCAGTAATGCACTGGGATAATTGCTGGCCTTGAGCCAAAAGTAGAAACAAATATTTTCAGATGAAATTACGAAATAAATATGATATAAAAAATAGTGGACAGAAACATTTCTGAGAGAAAATAGACCAGGAAAAACATCTATTGAGATATATATATATATATATATATATATATATATACTAGACAGATTCATCATATATATATATATATATATATATATATATATATATGATGAATCTGTCTAGTAAAATATAAGAGAAGGTAAATAGAAGCACGATATGTTTTATATATCAATACACTGGAATATTATTTTGTCTTTTCTTTGAGTTTTTAAATATTCATTACACATGAAGTATTTTTCGTGTTATTATCAAAAATGTGTTTTTACTGCCTCTCTCCCTCTCATTCTCTCTCTTTATATATACACACATACACACAAATATATATATCTATAATCTATATATATACACACACAAGCTTATATATATATAATCTATACATTCAGACATACACACAAATATATATATCTATAATCTATATATATACACACACACACAACCATATATATATATATATATATAATCTATACATGCACACACATACACAAACATCTATACATGCACACACAAACATATATACATATAATCTATACACACACATACACACACACAGAGAGAGAGACACATATATATGTATATATATATGATCTAATCTTACACATAATTTATGTATAAATGTATATATAAATGTATATCTATATATGTAGAAATAGAATGACATATATATATAAAATAAATACATGGAACAATCACAGGGAATAATGTGTAAAGTATGTAAGCACACCTAGCTAAGTAGGTAACTAATTAAAGTTTAACTAGAACTTCAAATATAGATACCTTTTAAAATGATTAATCTCCTTTGTATATATTTCTTTAAGTAAAAAATATATTTCACCAATTAATCAGTAGATCACAGTAGTCAAACCCTGGATGGTCACCAAAGGAGATAAAATAACTATTTGCGTTTACAAAGTAAATGCAAATCTGTCAATGACTCGAACCACGTGTTGCATTTACAAAAAAATACACACATCGTACAGTGTCATCCCAGTGGCGTGAATATATATATATACATGTGTCAATCTATTTCTAGTTGATATAAAATGCTCGGATCTATTCATTGGAATCTTTGAGCTTATTCTACAGTGGATATGACGCATGTCTCTCAGACATGACAACCCTTAATTTAATTTTGGATATATATATACGGCCCCTTAATTGTAAGCTAACTCAGTTGAATGGACTCAGCTGCTATTTCTAGCTGTCGATAATCCTATTCACGACACTGGGATGACACTGTACGATGTGTGTATTTTTTTTTAAATGCAACACGTGGTTCGAGTCATTCACAGATTTGCATTTGCTTTGTAAACGTAGATAGTTATTTTATCTCCTTTGGTGACCATCCAGGGTTTGACTACTGTGATCTACTGATTAATTGGTGAAATATATTTTTTACTTAAAGAAATATATACAAAGGAGATTAATCATTTTAAAAGGTATCTATATTTGAAGTTCTAGTTAAACTTTAATTAGTTACCTACTTAGCTAGGTGTGCTTACATACTTTACACATTATTCCCTGTGATTGTTCCATGTATTTATTTTATATATATATATGTCAATCTATTTCTAGTTGATATGAAATGCTCGGATCTATTCATTGGAATCTTTGAGCTTATTCTACAGTGGATATGGCGCATGTCTCTCAGGCATGACAACCCTTAATTTAATTTTGGAAATATCTATATATGTATATATGTATGTATGCAAAAGATAAACGGGAACAACAAAGCAAACGAAACATGAAGAAATATGTTAATTTAACGCTTGATATAGTAGGAAATGTCTCTTTACGTTTCGTGCACTGGTCCTTTATTAGAAGATAGAATGAGAAATATGAATAGAAAGATAGAAAATGAGAAGACGAAGGTAAGGAAAATAAAGTTTGAGCAAAACAGGATATACACACATACATACACCATATAAACACACATACATATATATACATACATACATACATACATACATACATACATACATACATACATACATACATACATACATGTACACATGATGGTTACCCCCTCGTTATCGAGTATGGCCATTGCACGATATACCATTATTAATAATTATTAATTAATTCCATCGTGCAATGCCTGTGCGTGAAGATATCTTTTAAAGTGAGGAAAGACTGTGCACTGAGCCAATCCCACTCTCTGAGCGACAGTAGCTATAACCCGAAAAGAAGAAAAGATCAACATAATCGGTAACTACTGAGCCGCAGGTTTTATATCGGAATTATCCCAGTTTCCTGAGTTGCCTTCTTCTAGAAGGATGCCCTGACAAAGGCTAGGGGTCCTTCACTCCCAGTGGTTTAACAACGCGATCGGGTGTCCAGCCCAACTATTTCTATGTCCCCGCGCATATAAACATACATACACATGTACATGTGTATATACATATTTACACTCTTTTGGATGGCCGTTGACTCTTATGAGTTCTTCCGCCCTTATACACATACATACATACAAGGAGAATATTTATGCAGAACTGATGAGTAATCTGCAGATACTCCACCATGATTACACCTTCAGATTTATACCTGTGATTATTGGGCACTGGGATATGTTAGTAACTGCCTCAATACAAATCTTGAGAAGCTGGGCTTCACAGAAACAGAAAGAACACAAATAGTTGTTTATAGTATATACATAACTATAAATAGTATATATATATATATATATATATATATATAATAATTGTTTCTACTTTTGGCACAAGGCCAGCAATTTACCAGTGTATTACTGGTACTTTATTTTATCGACCCCGTAAGGATGAAAGGCAAAGTTCGGCGGGATTTGAACTCAGAATGGCAAGGGCTGTAACTCTATGCGTCAAAGCATGGCGTATACTATTTATAGCTATGTATATACTATAAACAACTATAAACAGGAAAGGTCAGTAAATATATATATATATATATATATATATAACTGTCCGATTGAGTCTGTCTCCTGATGAGTTCGTTACTCTAGATTCGTCCTTAATAATAGGATATCTCAAAATACGAACGAAACCATGGTAGAGATGTAATTACGGTATGTACACGTTTCTTCTAAGTTTAAATTTACACCTAATTGTGTATGGTTGACGGTATATTTAGTCAGTTTCTACATGCTGTTGAAATGTTGGGTAAATACTCTATTCTGGTCACCGCGAAGAGGTCGCTTTCGGTTATTTATCAAATATTTCTTCATAGGAGCCTTTATTCTAATAGCCTGGTCTAATTGATTTTTTATATGGTTAATTATGGTAATTGGAAGAGGAAATGGTATATATTTTATCTAATAATTCTAAGGACATGATTTATGATATATATATATATATATATATATATAGAGAGAGAGAGAGAGAGAGCTGCACACACACACACATCACACATACATATATAAATGTATCCTATATATAGCCTATATTTTGAAAATACAACATGAAGTAGTTAGGTGATGTCAGGTAAACGTACTAATTCTTCGTCTTGAAATAATGTCACCCCTGTCTATATATTTAATTGTCACGTCTATTTTCTCTGTCTTTAATGACATTTTACCTCTACATTCACCTGTTTGTGTAAATATCTCTCATCTTTGTCTATCTCTCCTCTATTAATCTGGTCTAGTAATATATAGCCATTATTGCCATTATTAGTATTATTTTTATTATCGTTAGATTGGCAGTATCGGTAGAGCGACAGACACCATGCCTTGCAGCATAGAGTTATGGCCCTTTAGTTCTGAGTTCAAATCACGCCGAGGTAATTCTGATAAAATAGAATACCAGTAATGCACTGGGGTCGATTTAATCGACTTTCCCCTTCCCCCAAGGCGTTGGCCTTATGTCTAAATCCTTATATCAACGCTAAATTGCCAGAATCGGCAGAGCATCGGAGAAAATGTTCTAAGTTTCAGCTAATATCTGTCTTGGTCATCTTTGTCTTTCATCATTTTGAGGTCGATAAAGTAAAGTACCAGTGAAATACTGGGTAAATACAATTGACTGATCTTATCCCCCATAAATTATACATAAATTAAAAACCAGTATCATCGTCATCATCATCATCATCGTCGTCGTCGTCGTCATCACCATCACCATCATCATCATCACCATCACCATCGTCGTCATCATCATCATCACCATCTTCATCATCATCATCGTCATCATCGTTCATATTATCATCATAATCATCCCCGTTGTTATCATCGTCATCAATACCATGATCACCATCATCATCACCACCATCATCATCATTGTCATTAAAGACATTATCATTATTATTGATTGGAATAATCCGACCGATTCCTATCTTTTACAAATGTCTGGTTTAAAGCCAAATCCTGGAGGTAGAAAAAACAACAGAAAACATTAAATAAAATACCCCTCCCCTCCGTCCCCCCACTGGCTTTTCCTCCTCTCACTACTACTCTCTTTACTCTGCTACTGTCTGTAAATAGCTGCCAGCAAACTGCCGAAAGCTTTTTGGGACGGAATTAATTTATCAAGAGTGTTGGCATTTTTTACGGTTGTAATTCTAAATGTAGAGCCTCTCTCCTGGCCATTCGCCCACCTTCCATTCTTTTACAAACATTATACTCTCTCTTATTTTCCCTTTAGTCTCACTTTTTTCTATTATTTATTTTTCTTTCAATGAAAAAAAAATACTTTAAAAAATTGTTTTTGGTCTCATTTTTATTTTGACCTAGAAAAATATAGTTTTCAACAGTCAGAAGTGAACTAATAGTTCTCTCTTGACTCGTTGATGATGATGACGCTGTCTTCGCCATTCATTGGTCATTCCTTACTTATATCTGATCACACCCGGTTTCTATCAGACAGGGTGTGAGGAAATATGATAGGGAGGTTGACACCACTACTATACAGGGTAAAATCATAGTTGACTTGGTTAAGATATGAACTAAGACCGTAAAGAACAAGGTTGGCAATCTACTCGACCTTCTTACCATCCAGGTAATTCACCACCTGTGTCAGGGTAGATGGCACTCCGTCGGTTTCAACGGTGAGGGTTCTAGTTGATCCGATCAACGAAACAGCATGCTCGTGAAATTAACGTGCAAGTGGCTGAGTACTCCACAAACACGCGTACCCTTAACGTTGTTCTCAGGGAGATCCAGCACGACACAGAATGTTACAAAGCTGGCCCTTCAAATTACAGGTACAACTCATTTTTTCCCGTTGAGTGGACTGGAGCAATGTGAAATAAAGTGTCTTGCTCAAGGACATAACGCGTCGCCTGGAATCGAACTCACGGCCTTACGGTTGTGAGCCGAATACCTTACCCACAAAGCCACGCGACTTCACCTAATATATAGTTGATTAAACAAAAAAATAAAATAGGGTTATTTACAATAGTTTATAACTTTGCCTATTAATCCGTATGGTGAGCAAATGGGGTCCCACGTGCTGGCCACCCCACAGCCCCAGCGGACAGGATCGAGAAGGCGTTTCCCCGGAGGATGGTAAGGGAGATGCGCTGGAAGATGGAAGAGCCATTCCAACTCGCGAGGCTCACACTTGCAGTTGGCCAGCTCAGTGCCTATAGTGGTGAATAGGGAGGTAGCCCTAGGGCCAAGGACACTAGAAGTCTCCACTGCCAAAGGCACGACCGCGAACCTGTGAGAGAGTGACCGGTACTTGGAGAGTTTGGCCTCCTCAGCCCGACATGGGTTAGTCGCAGACTGCACGAGATTGCGGCTGGAGAAAGTGCCGCTGCAAGTGGGATCCCAGACGAAGGTTTTGCCCTCATTGACGGCAGCATGGCGTGGAAGGCGGCCGGCACAGTGGCGACAGGGAAGCGGGTGGATGCCGAAAGAGTCCATGGTGGATCCTCGGCGACATTTATGTGGCTCGCAGATCCGCAGATTATCACCGGAAACGCCGATGCGCAGGCTATCGTTATCCAGCTGCGTGCTAGTGATGAAGGAGGGCAAGGAATGGAGCCAGGCACAACTGTGGGCTTTGGAGGCAGCGCGAAAACAGGCAAGGCGGTGCTGGTCGAGCTGGCGCGTGAGCCTGTCTGAGGCCAGGCTGCACTGGATAACATCCCATACGCTTTGGGGGGACTTGACGTAAGCACGGGGACAAGGAAGTGGGACGTCTACCGGGCCAAGTCCCTGCCTATCCCACGTCTCACAGGCGACCTCATGTTCACTGAAGATAGAGGGTTCTATT
>OZ024749.1:2132161-2142161 GCA_964016885.1 Eledone cirrhosa
AATGAAAAGTGAAACAATGAAAATATTCATTTTTATTGTTTATATATATATATATATATATATATATATATACATATATATATATATACATGTTTCTATATATATATGAATATATATATATATATATATACATGTTTCTATATATTTTTTTCTTATAATAATAATAATAATAATAATAATAATAATAATAATAATAATGGTTTCTGATATAGGCACAAGGCCAGCAATTTTAGGGGAGAGGAAAGTCGATTTAATCGATACCAATGCATTACTGGTACTTTATTTTATCCACCCGTAACGATGGAAGGCAAAGTTAACAAGGCGGGATTTGAACTCAGAATGACAAGGGACGTAACTCTATGCTGCAAAGCATGGTGCCTGGCGCTCTACCGATACTGCTAGACCTCTAATAAAATATCAATATCCGCACCTACGATGAGGATGATGATGATGGGGTGGATGATGGTGATGACGATGATGATGATGGTGATGATGATGATGGTGATGATGGGGATGAAGATGATGGTGACGATGGTGGTGATGGTGATGATGATGATGGTGATGATGATGATGAAGACGATGATGGTGGCGATGGTGATGATGGTGATGGTGATGATGGGGATGATGGTGATGGTGATGGTGATGATGGTGATGGTGATGATGCTGTTGATAATAATTTTGGTAATGGCGTTGTAGTGATGGCTCTTCTGCTGTTACTGATGGTGATGGTGATGATAACGATGGAGAAGATGGTGGTGATGGTGATGATGTAATGATGATGGCGGTGAAGGTGTTGATGTAATGATGGAGAAGATGGTGGTGAAGGTGATTATGGTGATGAAGGTTATGATGATGATGGCGGTGAAGGTGATGGTTATGATGATGGCAGTGAAGGTGACGTTGATGATGGCGGTGAAGGTGATGGTTATGATGATGGTGGTGAAGGTGTCGAAGGTTATGCTCCTCAAAATGGCGGCTACGATAACAGTGACGATGATGATGGTTATGATGACAATTCTGAGAATACTAATTCGTATTGATATGTAAATTTTGTTTCGTTAGCCGTAATATTAATTAAAATCTAGAATGTTTCTCAGATGGTAGTTGTTGTTGCTGTTGTTGTTGTTGTTGCTGTTGTTGCTGTTGTTGTTGCTGTTGTTGTTGCTGTTGTTGTTGTTGTTCCTCTATTACTTCACGATATGAATTATTTATTGCGGTCTTGTCACATGACATGCTGTTGGAATATCATGCTTTAGCAGCTGCTGCAGAAACTTGTATCCGGGTTCCTGCATGACTTTGTTGATTTTCCCAAGAGGAATGCCAAGCTGCAATAGTAAGCCAAAGGTGCGATTATCAACCTTGTGGACCCTTGTGGACCCTTGGGGAACCTCGGCTCACGATCGAGTAGGAAGAGCGCCGTTATAGTATACGGCGTGTCATAGGTATTTTATATCTGGTGGCGCCCATCCAAGTTTCGCTCTTCATTTCTGAGAACAGTGGATGATATATCCCCCGCCTGCCGCCCAGCACACACAAATACACACACACCCGCTTGCTTCAATCCACAAAGTACTGCATAAATATGTAATAGTTTATTTATTGGAAAGAAGCTGGTGGTTCCCTGTGACTCTTCGCCCCAGCAAATTAATGTTGCTGCTGCGAGAAACTTTCATTAGTATGTCAACCATTCGTTTGTTTATTCTCACTATTGTGCTCTTCTTCAGATATGAGAATTATTTTTATGTTGCAAATAAAAAGGCACACACTACACAACACCCCATTTATCTCATTTTGTCAGTATCGATAGATGGTAGGACGTCATGCTTTGACGCATAGAGTTACGGCCCTTTATGATCTGAATTCAAATCCCGCCGAGGTTAACTTTGCCTTTCATCCTTACGGGGTCTATAAAATAAAGTACCATCAATACACTGGGTAATTGCTGTCCTTGTGCCAAATGTATAAACAATTATTACTAACAAACTGTACTACACTTTCTTCTGTAATCAGTAAAGTAATCCATGATACATTTAAAAAATATGATAATGTTATATGAACGTTAACGGAAGTTGACATTTGGATGTTTTTACAGAAGTGAACCTTGAAATAAGCAATACAGTAGATATAAGATGGTTTATGTTTACTCAAGAGCTAAGGAATTTACTAGATAAATTATATAATATTCCTTCCTGAATTATTCATAGTTATCCAAATTATTTTAATAACGGGATGTGAAATAATAAACTGGACACAGCCTCGCATTTCTCGAGGGTCGGACGCCATGCTTTGCAGCAAAGAGTTACGTCCCTTTATAGTCTGAGTTCAAATCCCGCCGAGGTTAACTTTGCCTTTCATCCTTACGGGGTCGATAAAATAAAGCACCAGTAATACACTGGGATAATTGCTGGCCTTGTGCCAAATGTAGAAACAATTATATATGAGATTAATATCATCAATCCTTTGTTATAATTCTGTTATTTATCTCAGCCGATCTCCTTTTATCACATCTCTCAACTCACGTCTTACTTCTGATTTCTAGAACTATGGGGAACCTTTAAACTGTTTCGCTACATATATCGCCCGTCATCAAACATTTAAGTAAGAGCATTCGTTGTTGACGTAGGGTGCAGTGGGGTTAGTAGGTCTAGATGGTAAGGCAGTCCCTTAGATCATGTGTAAGCCTTCATACACCGGAATGATTGTTGACGTTTATTACCTCCCTTAAACTGTTTCAATTTGACTAAATTTGTAAACATCTGGAACAAGAAGTGTGTTCCAGAAAGATGACATTTTGGATAGGAAGGATTAGACGTAGCAGTTTGAAGAAAATATGGTTGAATGGGATGAGCAATACAAGAGACGGAGGAATGAAAGTAAATTCCAGAGGGTCGACATTCAATAAAACCCAGAAAGACTGTGGTAAAGAATTGATTCAGTTTAGTGAAGCGGAACAGAGGCGGCAGAGTGGGGTCCAGAATGTTGACATTACAGAGGTGGAGGAATGGAATTAATAGTACTGGATTTGAGGGATTGGACATAGCATAGGTGTTGGGAAGAAGGGACACAAGAGAATCAGGAGGGAGGCCGAATTAATGGGAAAAAGGAGTGGGTGGAGTGGTTACTTTGAGTTGTTGTAGGGGGACTGAAAATGGTTGATTAGTGTAGAAGAGACGATTAATTTGAAAGATTCCTGGAGTGTAGGTGGCATGAGAGCAGCTAGCGAGAAGTGATTACTGTGGTACGTGAAGTATTTTCCTATATTATCTAACGTAAAGGGAAAAGGGCTGCCAAATCGGAATAGAAATAAAGATGAACGCCTGGAAACATTTAAGTAACGTAGCTTTGAACCACGACACCAAACAATTATGCTTTAATTGTAAGAAAAGAACCCATTATTAAATCAAGTTCCCATTGAATTTTAAACACTGTTTGCTATGATTTGGCTTAATGGAAGTATTTCTTTTTATATAAATATGAATATTTTAGTTTTTAAAATTTAGTTGATTTGTTTTTTCTCCAAATTAAAATATAAAGGGATCTGTGTGAATTGGTAGGGGAAGATATCCTAACTTTTATTCCGATCACATATTAATTAGAAATTTCGCTTTAAGGGTCAATAACAGTCTTTTACTTAAATTCTTTGTTATTTACTCTGACATGAGATTTTTAATAACGAAATACAGGTTTTCCTTTCAATTAGCCGAGATAAAAGAACAGCAAAGAACACTTTAATAATGGCGACAGCAATACTATTATTGTAATATGGAGAATGGTAATGGTGAGGATAATGATGCTGATGATGGGCTTAAATATACTGATGATGATGATGATGACCAAGATGGTGAAGCTGTTGAAATAATGCAGTCATATCAATGAGATCCTCCATAAGAAAAACTACATAAAACACCAGAATAACTGTAAATAATACACATAGCCACACATACACACATTCTTATATACATATATACACATAGCCACACATACACACATTCATATATACATATATACACATAGCCAGACATACACACATTCATATATACATATATACACATAGCCACACATACACACATTCATATGTACATATATACACATATCCACACATACACACATTCATATACATATATACACATAGCCACACATATACACATAAGCACACATACACACATATACATGCTCACATATACATACACACATAACCACACATACACATATACACGCCCACATATACATTCATGTGGCAATACACACAACTATTCACACATATTTACATACACAGAGACGCCAGTAGAAACACACACTCATACACACACCTTCATACACACTACCGTCCATACACACACACCTCCATACGCACACGTCCACACATGTCCATACACACACACGTCCATACACACACACACGTCCATAAACACACGTGTCCATACACACACACGTCCATAAACACACGTGTCCATACACATACGTGTCCATACACACACACCTCCATACACACATATCACAGTACACACACACCTCCACACACACGTCCACACACTTATCATGATACACACACACACACGTCCACACACTTATCATGATACACACACACGTCCACACACATATCACGGTACACAACACACCTCCTTATAAACGAGGAGTGAAACAATGAAAAGGTACAACGGTCATGGATACTCCTGCTGTCCTTGGTCCTAGGGTCACCTTCCTACACACCACCATTGGCTTCTGCTGTCCTTGGCCCTAGGGTCACCTTCCTACTCACCACCATTGGCTTCTGCTGTCCTTGGCCCTAGGGTCACCTTCCTACACACCACTATTGGCTTCTGCTGTCCTTGGCCCTAGGGTCACCTTCCTACTCACCACCATTGGCTTCAGGTGTCTTTGACCCTAGGGTCACCTTCCTACACACCACCATTGGCTTCTGCTGTCCTTGGTCCTAGGGTCACCTTCCTACTCACCACCATTGGCTTCAGGTGTCTTTGACCCTAGGGTCACCTTCCTACACACCACCATTGGCTTCTGCTGTCCTTGGTCCTAGGGTCACCTTCCTACTCACCACCATTGGCTTCAGGTGTCCTTGGCCCTAGGGTCACCTTCCTACTCACCACCATTGGCTTCAGGTGTCTTTGACCCTAGGGTCACCTTCCTACACACCACTATTGGCTTCTGCTGTCCTTGGCCCTAGGGTCACCTTCCTACACACCACCATTGGCTTCTGCTGTCCTTGGTCCTAGGGTCACCTTCCTACTCACCACCATTGGCTTCTGCTGTCCTTGGTCCTAGGGTCACCTTCCTACTCACCACCATTGGCTTCTGCTGTCCTTGGTCCTAGGGTCACCTTCCTACTCACCACCATTGGCTTCTGCTGTCCTTGGTCCTAGGGTCACCTTCCTACACACCACCATTGGCTTCAGGTGTCCTTGGTCCTAGGGTCACCTTCCTACACACCACCATTGGCTTCAGGTGTCTTTGACCCTAGGGTCACCTTCCTACTCACCACTATTGGCTTCTGCTGTCCTTGGTCCTAGGGTCACCTTCCTACTCACCACCATTGGCTTCAGGTGTCTTTGACCCTAGGGTCACCTTCCTACTCACCACCATTGGCTTCAGGTGTCCTTGGTCCTAGGGTCACCTTCCTACACACCACCATTGGCTTCAGGTGTCTTTGACCCTAGGGTCACCTTCCTACTCACCACTATTGGCTTCTGCTGTCCTTGGTCCTAGGGTCACCTTCCTACTCACCACCATTGGCTTCAGGTGTCCTTGACCCTAGGGTCACCTTCCTACACACCACCATTGGCTTCAGGTGTCCTTGGTCCTAGGGTCACCTTCCTACTCACCACCATTGGCTTCAGGTGTCCTTGGTCCTAGGGTCACCTTCCTACTCACCACCATTGGCTTCAGGTGTCCTTGGCCCTAGGGTCACCTTCCTACACACCACCATTGGCTTCAGGTGTCCTTGGTCCTAGGGTCACCTTCCTACAGACCACCATTGGCTTCAGGTGTCCTTGGCCCTAGGGTCACCTCCCTACTCACCAGCATCGTCATCTGGTGTACTCGGCCCTAGGACCACCTCCCTACACACCAGCACTGGCACGGAGTTGGCTACACGCAGCTGTGAATGGCTCTTCCAACCCGTCTATCTCCCTCACCGTCCTCCGGGGAAACGCCTTCTGTAGTTTGTCCACCGGGATCACGGGGAGGTCAGTGTGTTGGTCCCCGTTTGTATATAAGTGAGAGATGAGGAGAGCAAAATATATGAAAAGAGGGAGTGAAAAAGAGAGAACATCAACACACGCACACACACACTTGATAAGACAAAGAGTTGAGACCCACAGACCTACCCAATATGTGTAGTCAAATTGAAAGGTTATACCGAGAAACAATCTGTCAACCCGACGACTAACCAGCGAACTAGCCAACCAGACAAACTGGTGCCTTAAAAAAGCAACACCAAAATTCACCACGGAGCATACCAAGGAATCGAAATAACAGAAGGAAGCTTTATTCCATATTTCTGTTTTTCTTTTTTCCTGTTCAAATACTAGCTGTCTGATGAGGTCATAGCTGTTGCATAACGGTTATCGGTTATTAGCTAAATATAGATTCACGTCTGTAACGAGGTGTGGGGCTACACAGAGTGTTAATATAATAATTGTTTCTACATTTGGCACAAAGCCAGCAATTACCCAGCATATTACTGGTAGTTTATTTAATCGAGCCCGTAAAGATGAAACGCAAAGTTAACCTCGGCGGGATTTGAACTCAGATCGTAAAGGGGCGTAACTACCTTGGAAAGCATGTCCAAACCACTACCGATACTGCCATAATACAACGATGATTGGTTATGTCTCCATTGCGTATATTGATTGGTGCGCGTTTCGCTATTGATCAGCTCAAGGTTCGATCCGTATTGATCTGGCCTGACTCTGGAATCAAAAGCTCGTGAAACCTCTGCTGTCACTTCCACAGCAGAGGTCCGACGTACTATTATATATATATATATCATTTCTGATTATGTACTCTCGCTACGTTGATGATATAAACATCGTAGTAAAAACACCTCCACTAGAGAACAGTCATGAATTAGAGAAAAACACCATGGAAAGCATCCAGCAAATAGCTAACTCCATCCACCAGAGTATTAGAGTTACTATAGACTACCCAAGCAAACACCCCAACCATCGATTACCTGTACTAGACACAGACCTCTGGTTAGAAACCATTAATAAGAAAAAAACAAATCCTCCATTCCCATTATGCCAAACCCATGACTTCCAAATACCTGATCCACCGAAACTCAGCTGTTTCGGATCACACTAAAATCAACATACTGATTGTGGATTTAGTAAGGGTGATGAGGAATGTGTCTCGCATGTGCAACCCCGAAGAACTAGAGAAACACATACAACACTTCATCCATCGTATGCAGTTCTCTGGTTACAATCAAAGAGTTAAAATCAGAGTATATACAGGAGCCAGAACCAAATGGGAAAAAAATGGTAAATAATGATACAAATGGGACCTGCCCCTTTTATAGGAGCAAATTTTGGAATAGAATAAAAAGAACTAGGATTAAGGTTAATAAAATAAACTCATGGTATGATAGCAATAAATACCAGAGTGTAATGTTCATCGATACAATCCCTAGAGGTGAACCAGCTTACACATTTAGAAGGGCACTAGATAAACATAGACTTAATAATAAGATATGTTTCTTTTATTTGCCACCAGGGCATCAAAAGTGGGACAAGTACAATGGGGGGAGTTTACAAAACAAGGCGTCCTCAATAAGGAGGAGGCAATAACAATATATAAAAATAAAATAAAATATAACAAAAAATAAAATTTATAACAAAGTCCTCAATAGAGAGGAGGCGCCTTGGGGGGTCGCACACACCCCCGAAAAAAGTGTGCAACCCTTCTCCTCAGGAGCACAGAGAAGGGGTGCTCCCTTGGTCTTTCATCTTCCTCACCTATAGTCTAATGTAGAGTGAAGGCCCATTCACACGGGCCATTCTCGCCACTTTCACCCATCTTTCATAGAAACGGCTGGGGTGCAGCACCTCTCTCTCCATCCTGATCCTTCTTCCGAAATGATATCGGAAGAAACGGACCAGTTGTTGGCCAGAGAGAAAGGTGTCTGACCTCAGTCCTTTCAGACGCGTCCACCACACAACCTCTTTCGCCATGGCTATTACGCACAGAAACACCGCCTCTTCTTCGTTTTTGAAGAGGGGAGGCGGCTTGATCGTTACAATAGACTCGGTGGTCAACCGGATTGGTCCCAACCTTGACAGCAGTTGTTCGACATAGCCCCACAGATCGGCTACGCCCGAGCAGTGTACCAATGCGTGTGCAACGGTTTCCTCGTCGCACACGCATCTGGGACAGATCTTTTTCGATGGGTCCCTACCCGGGCACCCGTGTCTGTAGAGCCTTTCTCGAACGGGCAGAGCCCTTCTGTAGCATTGCCAGGCCAGGGACCTCTGGAAGTTATCCATGGGTCCCGGGCTGAATGTCCTACCGAACAGGTTGGCCAGTTCGTCTTCCTCCATGCCTAGGGCTTCTCCGAGGGCGTCGTCGCACCTGCTAACCACCAGCCCTCTATAGAATGACGAGGTGGATTCTCCACTGACAGCCGGGTCCGCCTGCCAGAGAGCCGTGAGTGCCTGGGCACACTCGGTGTGCCAGGCGCCCAGTTTTCTCGGTCTTTGCTTGACCCAGGATTGCAGCTCGGTGAGTAGAAAGACCAGGTACCTCCATAAAAACACTTATTAGCAAAACATACCCTTTCCAAAGACCTCCCTGTATAGATAGGAAATGCATAATCTGTAAGCTAAGCCCCCATATTAACTGCAAAACTAGAAACATAGTATATAGCATAAGATGTACTGAGGGACAATGTAAAAATAAGAATATAGTGTACATAGGTGAGACAGCTCGTAGCATATGAGAACGGTTAAATGAACACTGGCGAGAACTCCTAGATAGAAAAGACTCATCAGTACTCCACCAACATGCTAAAATAGAACATAAGGGCAAATTAGAGAACATAGAGATAAAAATAGAATCTACACACAGAAAAGACGCAATATTTAGACAAATCTCAGAGGCAATAATCATTAATTGTTTCTACTTTTGGCACAAGGCCAGCAACTACCCAGTGTATTACTGGTACTTTATTTTATCGACAATAAACATTAATGAACTGTAACCATATTTAAATAGAAAACATGAAAGGAATAGCAACATCACAACTTATAATTAAGGACAAAACGAAAACACACACACATAGAACAAACAACTAACTAGTAACATGTAAACAAACAAACAAATAAACAAATAAATAAACAAATAAAAACACACACAGACACCAGGATGTAACACATGCGCAAACTAAGCACACAACGCACACACAAAAACAAGATGGCGTAGGAGAGAACAAAGGAGAGGCACAAAACAAAGAAAATAATCCCCAGTCACTGAACAGGTCACAGAATGCGTGTGGAAAGAACTTTGATAATATATGAACAACCATCCGGTCGTGGAACCAACCAACCAACCGGAAATTTATAAAATTTTATATTTTTAAAATTTATAAAATTTTTATACGAACTAATATCTCTACATTAAAACATAGGGTTTTTAAATTTTGCCTCGCCTATGTCTGGTTACTTTTCATTTTTCTCTCTATATAACGGCTGTTTTCTTTCCTAACCACATATATCTCCCTTACATTAATACTAGAGCTAAATAAATAAATAAATAAATAAATGTATCATTGATACGTCATGCAACTACCTACTTTTCTCTATATATATCTATCTCTATCTATTTCCTCTCTCTATATATCTCTCTCTGTTTCTTTACATGAAGTTCTTCTCTTTATCTATCTTTCCATCTCTCTATTTTGTTGCATGCATTTCTTCTTTTTTCTTTTTTCTTCTTTTTCTTCGTTTTCTTTCTTTCTTTCCTTCTTTCTTTCTTTCTTTCTTTCTGT
>OZ024749.1:2144661-2169661 GCA_964016885.1 Eledone cirrhosa
TTGTTAATTACACTAATACCAGTATTGTTATTTACACTAATACCAGTAGTGTTATTTACACTAATACCAGTATTGTTATTTACACTAATGCCAGTATTGTTATTTACACTAATACCAGTATTGTTATTTACACTAATACCAGTATTGTTATTTACACTAATACCACTATTGTTATTTACACTAATACCAGTATTGTTATTTACACTAATACCTGTATTGTTATTTACACTAATACCACTATTGTTATTTACAATAATACCACTATTGTTATTTACACTAATACCAGTATTGTTATTTACACTAATACCAGTATTGTTATTTACACTAATGCCAGTATTGTTATTTACACTAATACCTGTATTGTTATTTACACTAATACCACTATTGTTATTTACACTAATACCACTATTGTTATTTACACTAATACCAGTATTGTTATTTACACTAATACCACTATTGTTATTTACACTAATACCAGTATTGTTATTTACACTAATACCAGTATTGTTATTTACACTAATACCAGTATTGTTATTTCCTCTAATGCCAGTATTGTTATTTACACTAATACCTGTACTGTTATTTACACTAATAGCAATATTGTTATTTACACTAATACCAGTATTGTTATTTACACTAATGCCAGTATTGTTATTTACACTAATGCCACTATTGTTATTTACACTAATGCCAGTATTGTTATTTACACTAATTCCAGTATTGTTATTTACACTAATACCTCTATTGTTATTTACACTAATACCACTATTGTTATTTACACTAATACCAGTATTGTTATTTACAGTAATACCAGCATTATTATTTACACTAATACCAATATTGTTATTTACACTAATACCAGTATTGTTATTTACACTAATACCAGTATTGTTATTTACACTAATACCAGTATTGTTATTTACACTAATGCCAGTATTGTTATTTACACTAATACCTGTATTGTTATTTACACTAATACCAGTAGTGTTATTCACACTAATGCCAGTATTGTTATTTACACTAATACCAGTATTGTTATTTACACTAATACCAGTATTGTTATTTACACTAATACCTGTATTTTTATTTACACTAATACCACTATTGTTATTTACACTAATACCACTATTGTTATTTACACTAATACCAGTATTGTTATTTACACTAATACCTGTATTGTTATTTACACTAATACCACTATTGTTATTTACACTAATACCACTATTGTTATTTACACTAATACCACTATTGTTATTTACACTAATACCACTATTGTTATTTATACTAATACCAGTAGTGTTATTCACACTAATACCAATATTGTTATTTACACTAATACCAGTATTGTTATTTACACTAATACCAGTATTGTTATTTACACTAATACCTGTATTGTTATTTACACTAATACCAGTATTGTTATTTACACTAATGCCAGTATTGTTATTTACACTAATACCAGTATTGTTATTTACACTAATACCTGTATTGTTATTTACACTAATACCACTATTGTTATTTACACTAATACCTGTATTGTTATTTACACTAATACCACTATTGTTATTTACACTAATACCAGTATTGTTATTTACACTAATACCAGTATTGTTATTTACACTAATACCACTATTGTTATTTACACTAATAACACTATTGTTATTTACACTAATACCAGTATTGTTAATTACACTAATACCAGTATTGTTATTTACACTAATAACACTATTGTTATTTACACTAATACCAGTATTGTTATTTACACTAATACCAGTAGTTTTATTCACACTAAAACCAGTAGTGTTATTTACACTAATAACACTATTGTTATTTACACTAATACCAGTATTGTTATTTACACTAATACCAGCAGTGTTATTCACACTAATACCAGTAGTGTTATTTACACTAATACCAGTATTGTTATTTACACTAATACCTGTATTGTTATTTACACTAATACCAGTATTGTTATTTACACTAATACCAGTATTGTTATTTACACTAATGCCAGTATTGTTACTTACACTAATACCAGTATTGTTATTTACACTAATACCAGTATTGTTACTTACACTAATACCAGTATTGTTATTTACACTAATACCAGTATTGTTATTTACACTAATACCAGTATTGTTATTTACACTAATACCAGTATTGTTATTTACACTAATACCAGTATTGTTATTTACACTAATACCAGTATTGTTATTTACACTAATACCAATATTGTTATTTACACTAATACCACTATTGTTATTTACACTAATACCAGTATTGTTATTACACTAATACCACTATTGTTATTTACACTAATGCCAGTATTGTTATTTACACTAATACCTGTATTGTTATTACACTAATGCCAGTATTGTTATTTACACGAATACCAGTAGTGTTATTCACACTAATACCAGTATTGTTATTTACACTAATGCCAGTATTATTATTTACACTAATACCAGTATTGTTATTTACACTAATACCTGTATTGTTATTTACACTAATGCCACTATTGTTATTTACACTAATGCCAGTATTGTTATTTACACTAATGCCTGTATTATTATTTACACTAATGCCACTATTTTTATTTACACTAATACCAGTATTGTTATTTACACTAATGCCAGTATTGTTATTTACACTAATACCTGTATTATTATTTACACTAATGCCACTATTGTTATTTACACTAATACCAGTATTGTTATTTACACTAATACCTGTATTGTTATTTACACTAATGCCACTATTGTTATTTACACTAATGCCAGTATTGTTATTTACACTAATACCTGTATTATTATTTACACTAATGCCACTATTTTTATTTACACTAATACCAGTATTGTTATTTACACTAATGCCAGTATTGTTATTTACACTAATACCTGTATTATTATTTACACTAATGCCACTATTGTTATTTACACTAATACCAGTATTGTTATTTAGACTAATACCTGTATTGTTATTTACACTAATGCCACTATTGTTATTTACACTAATGCCAGTATTGTTATTTACACTAATACCTGTATTATTATTTACACTAATGCCACTATTTTTATTTACACTAATACCAGTATTGTTATTTACACTAATGCCAGTATTGTTATTTACACTAATACCTGTATTATTATTTACACTAATGCCACTATTGTTATTTACACTAATACCAGTATTGTTATTTACACTAATGCCAGTATTGTTATTTACACTAATACCTGTATTATTATTTACACTAATGCCACTATTGTTATTTACACTAATGCCAGTATTGTTATTTACACTAATACCTGTATTATTATTTACACTAATGCCACTATTTTTATTTACACTAATACCAGTATTGTTATTTACACTAATGCCAGTATTGTTATTTACACTAATACCTGTATTATTATTTACACTAATGCCACTATTGTTATTTACACTAATACCAGTATTGTTATTTACACTAATGCCAGTATTGTTATTTACACTAATACCTGTATTATTATTTACACTAATGCCACTATTGTTATTTACACTAATGCCAGTATTATTATTTACACTAATGCCAGTATTGTTATTTACACTAATGCCAGTATTATTATTTACACTAATGCCAGTATTGTTATTTACACTAATGCCAGTATTATTATTTACACTAATACCAGTATTATTATTTACACTAATACCAGTATTGTTATTTACACTAATACCAGTAGTGTTAAAGTTATAATAATAATATTATATAGTAATAGCGTTTTTAATAGAAATAAATATGGTTTCTGATTTAGGCACAATGTCAGCAATTTGTGGGAGGGCAATGTCGATTTAAACCACCCAAGGTGTTACTGTTACTTTAATGTATCAACCCCATAAGGATGAAAGGCAAGGCTAACCACGCCAGGATTTTAACTCCGAACGCAAAGGGCCGTAACTCTATGCTGCGAAGCAAGTTGTCCGACGCTCTACCGATACTACTAATTCACCGCTCTAATTATAATAATAATACTAATGATAATAATAATAATAAAATTAGTTATAATTTCATTATTGCTCGCTAGGGGCGACAGCAGTAAGGACAGAAGAGGGGGAGTGACGTATAAAGAAATAACACAGGTAACAAATAACAACAAATAAAATTATCCCAGCATTGGGGACACCACCTACAGGTAATTTACGAATATCACAGTTCTGAAATCACCCAGATCACTGAGAGTACCACAGGAACCCCCTCCACCACCAACACCCTTTCCAACAGGAACTTAATAAGCATTAAGACTGTTTGCCATTCTCGATAAAAAAGTGATAAGCCGATCATTACTTTGAAATCGATTGATTGCCGAATCCCACCTTACACCCGATAAATTCAAGAGATTGGAGAGAAGGAGGTAGTCGCTGCTGTGTCAGGAGAGGAAATGGTGGTTAATGGCGAGGGTTTCACTTTTATAAACCCCTTTTACTCCTCTAAACTGTTGCCCTTACGACAAATTCACTCTTGTACTATATGTCTTGTACTATATGTCTTGTACTATATGTCTTGTACTATATGTCTTGTACTATACGTCTTGTACTATATGTCTTGTACTATATGTCTTGTACTATACGTCTTGTACTATATGTCTTGTACTATATGTCTTGTACTATATGTCTTGTACTATACGTCTTGTACTATATGTCTTGTACTATATGTCTTGTACTATATGTCTTGTACTATATGTCTTGTACTATATGTCTTGTACGACATGTCTTGTACTATACGTCTTGTACTATATGTCTTGTACTATATGTCTTGTACTATATGTCTTGTACTATATGTCTTGTACTATACGTCTTGTACTATATGTCTTGTACTATATGTCTTGTACTATATGTCTTGTACTATATGTCTTGTACTATATGTCTTGTACTATATGTCTTGTACTATATGTCTTGTACTATACGTCTTGTACTATATGTCTTGTACTATATGTCTTGTACTATATGTCTTGTACTATATGTCTTGTACTATACGTCTTGTACTATATGTCTTGTACTATATGTCTTGTACTATATGTCTTGTACTATATGTCTTGTACTATATGTCTTGTACTATATGTCTTGTACTATACGTCTTGTACTATATGTCTTGTACTATATGTCTTGTACTATATATCTTGTACTATATGTATTATTTGACCCCCTCCACTTGAGTCTGGGGTGCTGCTTTTGGCCGTCACGTATTTTTATTAAGACGCATTAATACATTAGAGATTTTTGGGAGTTGCTGCCAACCGCTCCGAAGGGAGGGTTAATTGTGCCTCTATCTTCTCACCTTTCATTAATTAGGCCATTTGTGCCGAATAGGAATTTCCTTAATAAACACATTTTACAGAGTTCTGTTGGATTTGCAGCTATTGAAGCGAAATTGTTGTTGTTATTGCTGTTGCTCTGCCGTTAATGTTGTTTTCCTGTCACTTTATTTTGCGAGTTTACTTTGTTGTTGTTTTAACGGTGCCACCTTATGGTGCTAGTGTTGTTTTTGTTGGTGTTAGGTATTTTGTTGTTGTCTTAACGGTGCCATCTTATGGTGCTAGTGTTGTTTTTGTTGGTGTTAGGTATTTTGTTATTGTTTTAACGGTGCCATCTTATAGTGCTAGTGTTGTTTTTGTTGGTGTTAGGTATTTTGTTGTTGTCTTAACGGTGCCACCTTATGGTGCTAGTGTTGTTTTTGTTGGTGTTAGGTATTTTGTTGTTGTCTTAACGGTGCCACCTTATAGTGCTAGTGTTGTTTTTGTTGGTGTTAGGTATTTTGTTATTGTTTTAACGGTGCCATCTTATAGTGCTAGTGTTGTTTTTGTTGGTGTTAGGTATTTTGTTGTTGTCTTAACGGTGCCACCTTATGGTGCTAGTGTTGTTTTTGTTGGTGTTAGGTATTTTGTTGTTGTCTTAACGGTGCCACCTTATAGTGCTAGTGTTGTTTTTGTTGGTGTTAGGTATTTTGTTGTTGTCTTAACGGTGCCACCTTATAGTGCTAGTGTTGTTTTTGTTGGTGTTAGGTATTTTGTTGTTGTTTTAACGGTGCCACCTTATGGTGCTAGTGTTGTTTTTGTTGGTGTTAGGTATTTTGTTGTTGTTTTAACGGTGCCATCTTATAGTGCTAGTGTTGTTTTTGTTGGTGTTAGGTATTTTGTTGTTGTTTTAACGGTGCCATCTTATAGTGCTAGTGTTGTTTTTGTTGGTGTTAGGTATTTTGTTGTTGTCTTAACGGTGCCATCTTATAGTGCTAGTGTTGTTTTTGTTGGTGTTAGGTATTTTGTTGTTGTCTTAACGGTGCCATCTTATAGTGCTAGTGTTGTTTTTGTTGGTGTTAGGTATTTTGTTGTTGTCTTAACGGTGCCATCTTATAGTGCTAGTGTTGTTTTTGTTGGTGTTAGGTATTTTGTTATTGTTTTAACGGTGCCATCTTATAGTGCTAGTGTTGTTTTTGTTGGTGTTAGGTATTTTGTTGTTGTCTTAACGGTGCCATCTTATAGTGCTAGTGTTGTTTTTGTTGGTGTTAGGTATTTTGTTGTTGTTTTAACGGTGCCATCTTATAGTGCTAGTGTTGTTTTTGTTGGTGTTAGGTATTTTGTTGTTGTTTTAACGGTGCCACCTTATGGTGCTAGTGTTGTTTTTGTTGGTGTTAGGTATTTTGTTGTTGTCTTAACGGTGCCATCTTATAGTGCTAGTGTTGTTTTTGTTGGTGTTAGGTATTTTGTTATTGTTTTAACGGTGCCATCTTATAGTGCTAGTGTTGTTTTTGTTGGTGTTAGGTATTTTGTTGTTGTCTTAACGGTGCCATCTTATAGTGCTAGTGTTGTTTTTGTTGGTGTTAGGTATTTTGTTGTTGTCTTAACGGTGCCATCTTATAGTGCTAGTGTTGTTTTTGTTGGTGTTAGGTATTTTGTTGTTGTTTTAACGGTGCCATCTTATAGTGCTAGTGTTGTTTTTGTTGGTGTTAGGTATTTTGTTGTTGTCTTAACGGTGCCACCTTATGGTGCTAGTGTTGTTTTTGTTGGTGTTAGGTATTTTGTTGTTGTCTTAACGGTGCCATCTTATAGTGCTAGTGTTGTTTTTGTTGGTGTTAGGTATTTTGTTGTTGTCTTAACGGTGCCACCTTATAGTGCTAGTGTTGTTTTTGTTGGTGTTAGGTATTTTGTTGTTGTCTTAACGGTGCCACCTTATAGTGCTAGTGTTGTTTTTGTTGGTGTTAGGTATTTTGTTATTGTTTTAACGGTGCCATCTTATAGTGCTAGTGTTGTTTTTGTCGGTGTTAGGTATTTTGTTGTTGTTTTAACGGTGCCACCTTATGGTGCTAGTGTTGTTTTTGTTGGTGTTAGGTATTTTGTTGTTGTTTTAACGGTGCCATCTTATAGTGCTAGTGTTGTTTTTGTTGGTGTTAGGTATTTTGTTGTTGTTTTAACGGTGCCATCTTATAGTGCTAGTGTTGTTTTTGTTGGTGTTAGGTATTTTGTTGTTGTCTTAACGGTGCCATCTTATAGTGCTAGTGTTGTTTTTGTTGGTGTTAGGTATTTTGTTGTTGTTTTAAAGGTGCCATCTTATAGTGCTAGTGTTGTTTTTGTTGGTGTTAGGTATTTTGTTGTTGTTTTAAAGGTGCCATCTTATGGTGCTAGTGTTGTTTTTGTTGGTGTTAGGTATTTTGTTATTGTTTTAACGGTGCCATCTTATGGTGCTAGTGTTGTTTTTGTTGGTGTTAGGTATTTTGTTATTGTTTTAACGGTGCCATCTTATGGTGCTAGTGTTGTTTTTGTTGGTGTTAGGTATTTTGTTGTTGTTTTAACGGTGCCACCTTATGGTGCTAGTGTTGTTTTTGTTGGTGTTAGGTATTTTGTTGTTGTCTTAACGGTGCCACCTTATAGTGCTAGTGTTGTTTTTGTTGGTGTTAGGTATTTTGTTATTGTTTTAACGGTGCCATCTTATAGTGCTAGTGTTGTTTTTGTTGGTGTTAGGTATTTTGTTGTTGTTTTAACGGTGCCACCTTATGGTGCTAGTGTTGTTTTTGTTGGTGTTAGGTATTTTGTTGTTGTTTTAACGGTGCCATCTTATAGTGCTAGTGTTGTTTTTGTTGGTGTTAGGTATTTTGTTGTTGTTTTAACGGTGCCATCTTATAGTGCTAGTGTTGTTTTTGTTGGTGTTAGGTATTTTGTTGTTGTTTTAAGGTTGCCACCTTATGGTGCTAGTGTTGTTTTTGTTGGTGTTAGGTATTTTGTTGTTGTCTTAACGGTGCCATCTTATAGTGCTAGTGTTGTTTTTGTTGGTGTTAGGTATTTTGTTGTTGTCTTAACGGTGCCATCTTATAGTGCTAGTGTTGTTTTTGTTGGTGTTAGGTATTTTGTTGTTGTCTTAACGGGGCCATCTTATAGTGCTAGTGTTGTTTTTGTTGGTGTTAGGTATTTTGTTGTTGTCTTAACGGTGCCATCTTATAGTACTAGTGTTGTTTTTGTTGGTGTTAGGTATTTTGTTGTTGTCTTAACGGTGCCATCTTATAGTGCTAGTGTTGTTTTTGTTGGTGTTAGGTATTTTGTTGTTGTCTTAACGGTGCCATCTTATAGTGCTAGTGTTGTTTTTGTTGGTGTTAGGTATTTTGTTATTGTTTTAACGGTGCCATCTTATAGTGCTAGTGTTGTTTTTGTTGGTGTTAGGTATTTTGTTGTTGTCTTAACGGTGCCATCTTATAGTGCTAGTGTTGTTTTTGTTGGTGTTAGGTATTTTGTTGTTGTTTTAACGGTGCCATCTTATAGTGCTAGTGTTGTTTTTGTTGGTGTTAGGTATTTTGTTGTTGTTTTAACGGTGCCACCTTATGGTGCTAGTGTTGTTTTTGTTGGTGTTAGGTATTTTGTTGTTGTCTTAACGGTGCCATCTTATAGTGCTAGTGTTGTTTTTGTTGGTGTTAGGTATTTTGTTATTGTTTTAACGGTGCCATCTTATAGTGCTAGTGTTGTTTTTGTTGGTGTTAGGTATTTTGTTGTTGTCTTAACGGTGCCATCTTATAGTGCTAGTGTTGTTTTTGTTGGTGTTAGGTATTTTGTTCTTGTTTTAACGGTGCCATCTTATAGTGCTAGTGTTGTCTTTGTTGGTGTTAGGTATTTTGTTGTTGTCTTAACGGTGCCACCTTATGGTGCTAGTGTTGTTTTTGTTGGTGTTAGGTATTTTGTTGTTGTTTTAATGGTGCCATCTTATGGTGCTAGTGTTGGTTTTGTTGGTGTTAGATATTTTGTTGTTGTTGTGGTAACACTGTTAGATTTCTATAATGCTACAAAAAAACTGTTATATATTTCCGTTTTTTGTAGAGGCTGATGTTATCATAATCCGCCATACTATTTTCAAAACAAATTGAGAAGCGCAATTATAATATTGACAATGGCTTTCCCATTAAGGACTGACTGAAACCGGATTGGTTCCCGAAGATTTCGAGATGTTTAACCACGAAACAATACATTTTCAACAACAACAACGCTTTAGAAACACGTAAATAACTAATTCATAGAACAAATATACACGACGTTTTTTGTTTAGTGACAATAATAATTGTTTCTACTTTAGGCACAAGGCCAGCAAATATCAGTGCATTACTGGTACTTTAGTGACAATAATAATAACAACAACAACAACAAGATTAAAAAGTTATTAAAAAGCTAAATAGATGAAGAAGAATGATTTCGGATAATTGTATGTTGTTTATTTCATATCCTAGTGTATAAAGGAAGTTATGCTGGCGGCCTTTAGAATTTCGTCAGCGTTTCACGCCGCCATTTCTTTTTTGTTCTTCCATCTATAATCCCTGCCACTGTCACTATCATAACAACAACAACAGCAGAAACAATGGCAATAATAACAATAGTAACAACGGTAACAGCAGCTGCAACAGCAGCAGCGGTTAGGGTGGTAAAAAGCAGCAGCAGAAACACAATCAGGCCAACAAAACATGGTTTATACCCCCCCACATATATATATATATATATATATATATATATATATATAAATATACTTATAAATACATATATATGCACTTACATATATACATATATATATATATACATATGTACATATATACTTCTCTAAATGGGTATATGATACATATACATCTCTCTCTCTCTCTCTCTCTCTCTCTCTCTCTCTATATATATATATATATATATATATATATATATAAAATTGTTAAACAATATTCAATGATTATGTCAAAGAATGAGTTTTAGAGTAGATTGGAAGCACTCAACGGTAAATAATTTTCTGGAGTTATTAATATTACTATTAATAAAATAGATGTTCTTTTTATCAATTACATTTTATTATACATATTTCGGATGTACAACAGTACGTCCTCATCAGACAAAATATAATGATACATGACATACCCTGAGATGTTAAATGGTTAAGATTTAATCAAGGTAGTGATTAACCCGATAGAAAATTTTACTTATATCCTATCTATGAGAAAATGCGAAAACGTAATAAATTCATTAGAGAATGTGTGAGTAAGAAAAAACGTTGCATATTGTAAGTGTTCTAAAATTTTAAAGTATATGATACTACGATATATCTAGGAAAACGTCTCATGAATCATAACAGCCAGTGATAGCCACTGGAAAAAGATTTATAAAGAGGAAAAAATAAAGTGGTGAGGGGGGTCAAAAGTTAAACGGTTAGATTTGGAAATATTTAATTCATAATATTAGGGTGAAGATTCGCGATTTCAAGATTATTTGCTGGTTATTTATATATTATTTATATAAATTCGATAAGAGTGTTATCATTTCTAAACTTCTGAATTGTGAGTGTAACATTTAAAGGATTTAGCTGGCACATAAAGAATGAAATATTATACTGTTGATTATTTACCTAAATTTAAACTTTAACGAATATACCAACATATTAGGTATGTAAAGCTTTTGAAGTACTTATTGTTATAAATATTTAAATAACTATTATGTATATAGGTATATATTAATGAGCCAGTATGTTTAAGGTAAATAATAACGACGAAGATAAAAATAAAATAAGATAATATATTGAAGGATGTTAAGGATAAATATATACATATGTATAACTGGGTGTAAATGCACTAATTATTCTTCAACCAAGATATCAACATATTATTAGATATAGGGATGTATATATATAGATATATATTAGGTATTATTAGTGTAGTATACTTTAGGTAAATGATAACAGTTATAATCTTATCAACGTGTCACATTTAAATATATATATATATATATATATATATATAAAAACAACAATGAGTGCATGGATAATACAGAGTTCAAAATAATGTCTATAATAATTTTTAGTTTTGATATTTTCTCTACATTTGAATCATATATATAAAAATGTGGTAGGTATATTTAAAAATATATAAAATATAATATATAACTACACATATATTATAATACATTATATTATAAATAAATAAGAGATCGAAAGTACAGCGAAAAATTCACATTTATATATAAGTTTGAATTCGTCTCAAAATTTAGATTTTATAGTGCAGTAAATATATTTAAAAGAAAGCAATTTAAAAGAAGCGTCTAAGTAATTTTGTTGACATTATTTTGAAACCACTATGTATTCACATACCCAGTTTCATCCGGGATGATATCGACGTCCTGTCCCATCTTCCCAAAACCACGGAAACGAATTCACTTCTACTTAGTTTTGATGTGGTAAGCTTTTACACCCACATTACCCATGATTTAGGAATAAAGGCGGTTAAATACTGGGTAGAAAAACATAGAGAAGTGATTCCCATCAGATTCACAGCGCCATTTATATTAGACTCAGTTAAACTTATTCTGGAAAACAACACTTTCTTCTTCAATGGAAAGAATTACAACCAAATTAGAGGCACAGCGATGGGAACGAAGTTTGCTCCCGTTTACGCGAACTCTGTAATGGAATACTTAGAACAACAACTCTACCAAGAAATACAGGAAAAATATAGTACTGACTTTAGAAAGTACATTGAAAAATCTTGGAAGAGATACCTTGACGACTGTTTCATCATCTGGACAGAATCTCTAGATACTCTGGATGAGTTCAATATCCTCCTGAATAACCTACACCCATCTCTCCAATTCACAAAAGAGATGAGTAGGACCAAATTACCATTCTTAGATATAATGATAATCAAAAACGACACCACCATTACCGCGGATATATATTATAAACACACAGACACCGATCAATATCTGAATTTTAAGTCGTGCCATCCACCTCATACAAAACGCAACATCCCATACTGCCTAGCCAGAAGAATTCGTACCATTGTAGAAGATACGAATACTAGGTACAAACGCGTAACAGAACTAAGAGAATCTTTGCTCAAACAAAAATACCCATCTCTACTTATAGAAAATGGCATACAGAGGGCTATAAAAATACCTATACAACAACTTAGGACAACCCAAGGAAGAAGAAACCAAGAACTGGTCATACCATTTATAATGACACACAACCCATGTCACCAGAATATCTTCAACACTGCCAAAGCAAACCTACCGATCATTGCTCAAAGTAATGAATTAAAAGGGTTAATCACAGATCGATCTTTGACTCTTAGTAAAAGACAGCCGAAAAATTTGAAGCAATTACTAACAAAAGCAAAGTTTGACCTTAACAACAAAGACCAATCATTCACTGTATCTAAATGCAAATGCAATGATAGTCGATGTGGCACATGTCAATCCATACACGCCGGTCAACATATGAAAACAAAAACTGGAAAAATATTCCCAAATGCAAATATGAACTGCAAAAGCAGAAATCTAGTTTACTGCATTAAATGCCCGAATTCTACCATACTATTTCATTATAATACCATTATAAATTTTAAAGGATTGTAAATAAAACGAATAAATCAGACAAAGTTGGAATTCCTTTTATTAATATAATCTTCTATACACAATCATACACACCCGTGTATATTTATCTATCTATCTGTCTATATATATATATATATATATATATATATATATATATATATATATATACATACGTATATATATATATATATATATATATATATATATATATATATATACATACGTATATTTATATATATATATATATATAAAGAGAGGATGAGAGAAAGAGGGAGAGATACTTCTTCCTTCTTTTCTTCCTCCTACAATCTCCATATTTAACCATTAGCTCCCTCCTCCTCTTCCTCACCCTCTACACACACTCACTCCTCCCCTCTCTACCAGCAACTAGTTTGTTTTGTAATTTGTGTGTTTGCTCTGCTTCGTAGATCAATGACTTGTATTACTTTACCTTCCTCCCTCTTCCTCAACATCCCTCTCTCTCAGTCTCTCTCTCCCTGTCTCCCTCTCTCAGTCTCTCTCTCCCTGTCTCCCTATCTCAGTCTCTATATCCCTCTCTATCTTCTCCTCTCTCCCCCTCACTCCCCCTCTCACCCTCTATCTCCCCTTACACCTCTCCCTCTATACCTCCCCCCTATATCTTTCCACCTCTCCCTCTCTCCCTCCCTCTCTCAATCTCTCTCTCCCTGTCTCCCTCTCTCAGTCTCTCTCTCCCTGTCTCCCTCTCTCAGTCTCTATATCCCTCTCTATCTTCCCCTCTCTCCCCCTCACTCCCCCTCTCCCCCTCTATCTCCCCTTACACCTCTCCCTCTATACCCCCCCTATATCTTTCCACCTCTCCCTCTCTCCCTCCCTCTCTCAGTCTCTCTCCCTCTGTCAGTCTCCCCCCCCCCTCTTTCCTCTCTCTCCCCCTCTATCTCTCCACCTCTCCCTCTATTCCCCTCCCCTTTCTATCTCCCCCTCTCTCCCTCCTCTCCCCCATCTCTCTCTCCCATTGTCTCTCGCTATTCTACACTCACTGCTGGAGGTGAGACACGTTCGTGTTGTCAGTGTTCTGTAGCTGCTGGCTCACACAACCTCACCCCCTGTCGATATCTTGTAATCAGTTTCAAAGCTACATTAAACAATGCTACATGACAGAGACAATGAACACACACACACATACATACACCCCCCCCCCCCACACACACACATACATGTGAAAGTATAAATATAAATACACACACGAATGTATATGTAGACACATTGGGAAGTCATCGTTATCATTAATATAATTATATATAATATTAATGATAACGATGACAGTGATGATGGTGATGGTGATGATGGTGATGGTGATGATGGTGATGGTGATGATGGTGATGGTGATGATGGTGATGGTGATGATGACAGTGATGGTGGTGATGATGGTGATGTTGGTGATGATGGTGATGTTGGTGATGATGGTGATGAGGTTGGTGATGGTGATGGTGGTGGTGGTGGTGGTGGTGGTGGTGATGATGGTGGTGATGGTGGTGATGGTGGTGATGGTGGTGGTGATGATGATGGTGATGGTGGTGATGGTGATGGTGGTGATGGTGGTAATGGTGATGATGCCGATGATGGTGATGAAGATGATGATGATGACGATGGGGATGTTTTAATTAACTATACAGACAAGACTACTAAACAACAATGTTGATATATAACCGTGTTGGCCCCGGGGCTACAGGGAGGGGCAGAAATAAGGAGGTGAGGTTTATTGAACCCAACAGAGAAATATCACCAATAACAATACTAAACATATGAATATATATATAGAATGGCCCTCCGTCAGTTTCGACGATGTGTCTTGCAGTTGTTTATCAACGGAATAGCTTCAACCTCACTTGGAATCCCAATGAAAAGGGGTCACTTTTAACGGAATTCTTAGAGACATTATCCGTGACCCAGAGTTTGACACGCTTAGGACATTGAATTACAGGTACACTTCATCCTACGGGCTTCTAAACAGTTTCCGTCTGCCATATTTTACTCACAAAGCTTGGGTCAGCATGAAATTATGTTAAATGAAGCGAGACCAAGAGGCGAGTCAGTGGCAATGAAAGCTGGTCCTTATAAATGCTGCTGCCATTAAAGACCAATATATAGATATAACCGGAACATAGCAGACCTGCTGCCATTAAAGAGCTATATACAGTATGTATATATATATATATAATATATATATATATATATATATATATATATATATATATATATATATATATATATATATACATATATTATATATATATACATATATATATATATATATATATGTAAAAGTTCTATTTAAATTGTTGGGATACAACAAGTAAATATTTTTATAACTGATATAAAGCACACGACAAGTATTTGGAGTAAATATACGATATTAATAAATGGAAACTATATTTATAAAACCATATTTATTTCATTATACATATTTCAGGGATACCAAATTAAATTATGGTATGCCTTCATCAGACAAAATACAATATATAACAGTTTTACAAATAAGCTTTGACGTACCCTTTTAAAATGCGACCATTATTTTTGTAGGCCATCTGATAAAGATAACGTTACCTACAATCAATGTATTAGTAAAGAATAATAATTTATCACAAAATATGAACCTCACTTAAATACATCCACCGCAGACGACACCGCAACAAACACCCAACAATAACACCAATGGACAATTTAAGAACGACAATATTTCCTACTGAAATACTTAGAAATCTATATTTAGAAACAATCACTGCTTCAGGTCAATTTTAGGTCACTCTACCATTAAGGTCAGACCCACGGTCAGAATCTATTACTACTAATAAGAATATTACTATCACACCTCCCCGTTGTCTCCTCCTGCTCCTCCTTTGTATTTTCTTCCTCCTTTACTAAACCCCTATTCTTCTTCTTCTCCTTCTACTTCCTCTTCTACTTCTCCTACTTATTCTTCTACTTCTTCTTCACCCAATCCTCTACTACTGCTACTACTACTACTACTGCAATTGTAGTCAACAGCCAGTCAGACAGTAACATGGGACAAGCCAACTTCTATTTTAGCTGCTACTACCACCAAAGAAGAGAGAGAGAAAGAGATAAACTATGCTCTCTTCTAAGTAATATACACCTTAATGCTATTATATATATTTTTATCATATTTCCTGTCGCACGAAGAAGCTGAGACAAATATCGGCCGAGACTGGTACTACCAATTATTTAAAAAAAATGTTTTGTTGTTATTCTATGAGAAAATCCCATTAGCATTTCTGCTTTTTTTCTTATTTTCCTAATATATATATATATATATATATATATATATATATATATATGAATGAAAAATGGCGTGCTGTGTTGTTACAAATGTGATACATATGAAGTTACTTCACACACACACACACACACACATATATATATATAACCAGAGTAGTAAGGTACTCAATACATAGCAAAGTATAAATGTTTAATATAGAAATGGCTTCTACAGGAGTAGAACTGTTTCATTCGAAGGAAACAGTTCTAGTCCTGTAGAAGCCATTTCTATATATTATATATATATATCTACAGTTTGCAAAACTTAGCATTCTGTAGCCCCTTTTTACTGTATATAAGGCACAGATATTAGCCATCTCATTACAGTTGAAAATTGCAAACTTGACTGTCACCACTGAATATCAACCTGAAGATTGCGAAAGCATTAAAGTACTTGTTCAATTAGCATTTAACATTCTACCATACTATTTCATTATAATATCATTATAATTTTAAAGGATTGTAAATAAAACGAGTAAATCAGACAAAGTTGGGATTCCTTTTATTAATATAATCTTCTATACACAATCATACACACCCGTGTATATATATATATATATATATATATATATATATATATATATATATATATATATATATATATACGCACACACATATGTACATGTGTGTGTGCGTAGGTGTGTGGGTATGTATTAAACACTTGGCAATTCACTTACTCCTGAGGTTAAAATGATTTGATAATGGTGGTGGGGTGGGGGGCGTGGGGTAGCGGTTTGGAGATTATAGAAAACAATCATTGTAAAATAAAGAAGGAAGCGAAGTGATGAAATCATTGCAAATGGAAAAATAGAAAAAGAAAAAAAAAAACAAATGTGTTACTTTCTTAAATTCGATACCATTAAGTTAATTAATAAAACGTCATCATCATCTTTATCATCTGATATTCATCACCACACACACCACCACCAGCAATATATATATACACATAATATATATTTATATATGTAGAACTTTATTTTATTATCCGATGACCTAGACAGGATTAGAACTGTTTCATTCCTATGAAATCATGAGGAATGTCATTCCTCATGATTTCATACAAATGAAACAGTTCTAATCCTGTAGAAGTAATTTTTTATATAAAATAAAGATTCCTATATTCTACCAACAAATTGAGTATCATTTTTAACTGTGGTCGACTCCCGATGTCTCTCGCGAATCGAACGTTAATTATATATATATATATATATATATATATATATATATATATATATATATATATATATATACATACACAAACACATATGCATATATATATATATATGACATACGTAAACTCGTATATCTGGCGATATACGGTATGTTTCTAAATAAACATTTTGAAAGTTTTCAGCTATAAATTTGAAAACTGATGGAGTAGCGTCATCTAGTGTGTTCAAGCAGAAGCTAAGGTCGGCTAATTAACGATGATAATGGCATCAATTCTCATTGGTCATTATCAAGATAGTGTTTCCTGACCCGCTTGCTCCGGGAACTTAATATAAGCGAAAACATATATTTTAGAAGCTCATGTACATGGGCTGATGAGTCACATTTGCACTAGAGGGCGTTACGATATCAGTTTCAAACACTAGATTAATAAAAACAGATTTAGTTACGTACTTACGTTCCGCTAAATTATTTAAACATTTGGTAATGAAATGTTAAATTGTTTCCATACGAACCCGACCAAAATTACTTTTGCTTCTATGAAACACAATCAGCTATTTTAGATGGTTCCTATTTATGAGGCGCGTGGTTCTCTGGTTAGGGTATTCGGCTCACAATCGGGAGTTCATGATTTCGATTTCCGGCGGCGCGTTGTGTCCTTGAACAAGACACTTTATTTCACGTTGCTCTAATCCACTCAGCTGGCAAAAATGAGTTGTGTCTGTAATTCGAAGGGTCAGTCTTGTCACATTCTGTGTCACGCTGAATCTCACTGAGAACTACGTTAAGGGTACGCGTGTTTGTGGAATGCTCAGCCACTTGTACGTTAATTTCAAGCTGTTCCGTTGATCGGATCAACTGGAACACTAGTCGTCGTAACCGACGTAGTGCCTTCATTCATATCATATTTATAATCAATATAATTTTACATGAGAACCACTTTTAAGATATGTTACAAATATCTTAATAATAAAATAATCAGTCCTTTCAGTAAATCAGTCCAAATTCTTCATTAATTCAAAAAGGGTTATGTTAGAAAGAAAAGTTTTAAATATGGAATGGGTGACAAAGAAAAATGGTGATAGTTTAATAACTGGATTGTTTAGTTGTTGATTGTCAAAGCCCCTTCGTCACACATTCTGTGACCTCTTCAATTACTACTTGTGTTACTTTGTGCCTCCTCTTTCTTCTGTTTTACACCATCGTCTGTATGTGAGTTTATATGTGTGTATGTATACCTTGACTACAAATGTCCATGTGATTTTCACTTAGAAAGCTCACCTCCGGAGGCCCAGGCAAGGTATCTTTCAGGAAGACCAGCAGTTGCCATGCATACCAGTCTCTCTTCTCCACGCCACTGATGCTGTCGAAGGGAAAGCCCCAAAGGCCGATTAAGCGTTGGAATTCATTTCTACAGCTGAGTTAACAGGAGCAACGTGAAATAAAGTGTCTTGCTAAAGGAATTCAGAGCTCTTTAACCACTAAGCCACTCGCCTTGTATAGCTGTATACAGACACACACACACACACATGCACACACACACACATATATATATATATAAACATACACATATACACACCAACACAAATACATGCAACGTACACAATACAAAATAAATTCTCTCTCTCTCTATATATATATATAAAAATGAAAGTATAGAAAACATTGTAGCAAAAAGCCAACAGTATTCCATAATATATAATATATAATATATATATATATATGTATGTATACATATAGACACATAATAAAATAAGAGAGGTAGGGAGGGGGTAAGATCTTTTCAATGAAGTGTCTTCTATTTTATCAGACTGCCAGAAATGAAAGGATACATTAAGTAAATATATAAAGATATATTGTTGACATAAGATTCTGTCAAATGGAGGTCAAGAGCAAGGTATGTAGATAAAGAGAAGTGGGATCGAATCCATTGCTACTCAAAGAGGAGAGAACAAATCAAAACATGCAAGCCAGAGTGGTATAAGAACCCTAAGCTTAGTAACTCAATCGCCCTCGCCAAGAAAATCTGGGGCTTAAAACGTAACAACACAGATTATAGTTTCTCTTGGTCCGTGTTAAGGTTCGCACTTCCATACTAGAATGAAAGGCCCTCTTGTGATCTTTGTGTGAGGGAGGTTATGGAAATTATGTCTGGATCCGATCTGTTAAACTCTCGTCAGGACAGAGTTATAACTATAATCTATGTTGTTCTGTTTTTAAGCCCCATATTGTCTTGGCGAGGGCGATTGAGTTACTAAGTTTAGGGTTCTTATACCACTCTGCATGCATGTTTTGATAGCAATGGATTCGATCTTTGGATAGCAATGGATTCGATCCCACTTCTATTTATCCACATACTTTGCTATGCCCTCCATTTGACAGAATCTTATGTCAACTAAGTATTTATATATATTTACTTAATGTATTCTTTAATTTCAGGCAGTTCTGATAAAATAGAAGACACTTCATTGAAAAGATCTTACCCCCTCCCTACCTCTCTTATTATTATTATTATTATTATATGTTTATTTGCTACTTAAAATTTAAAAACTTTAACTCTTGTATCACTATATTTCTCTGGATAAGTATCGACATATGTCTGCCTTTATTTCGATATTCTATATGTATGTGAGTGTATATATATATATATATATATATATATATATATATATATGCAGAGGTTATATTTAATGTGTTGCGATTCAACAAGCTTAACTATCAAGCTTCAACTATCCAGGAAGCTCCAACCGTTAAGGTTGTCTTTTTTCCGGCTATGTCAATATTTATTCATAAAACAAATCTGTATTTTATCTGATGAAAGCGCACCATAATTTGCCTTGGTTGCCCTTGAAATATATATAATGAAATAAATATGGTTTTATAAATATAGTTTCCATTTATTAATATATTGTATATATATATATATATATATGCGTGTGTGTGTGTGTGTGTGTGTGTGTGTGTGTGTGTGTGTGTGTGTGTGTGTGTGTGTGTGTGTGTGTAAATACGTATGTATATGTGTATGTGTGCATGGGTGAGTATATGTTATTTTATGTTATATAAGTATAAGTGTATTTGTGTATGTATATAATCATATATATATGCATATATATGTCTATACGTGTCAGTGAACGTATGCGTGTATATATATGCTGTGGATCCAAGCTGCTCTCACCCGCGCCCGTGAAACAGACCGTACCACAGCCCTCTCACCCGCGCCCGTGAAACAGACCGTTCCACAGCCCTCTCACCTCCCCTACGCCCTTCCAACACCCGTGTTCCTTTCCCTCGCACCTACCACCCCATCATCCTACCACTCTGGTAACATATCCTCCGTTCCTTCCGCATCCTCTCTTCTGACCCCGTCACTTCTCGCTTTGTTCCACACCCACCCATTACCAACAGTTTTGCAAGAGATGTCAACATGATTGGACCTGTTATTTGTATCTAAAGACATTTTTACCAATTCCAACCCGCCCGTCCCCTCAATCTATCTTATTTCTCATTCTTTCTTCTGATGAAGGACTAGCGTCCGAAACGTTAAGAGCTTCTTCCTGCTACATCAAACGTTAACCTAATATATCCCTTCCTTATACTGTACCGATTGTGTTGTTATTTCTGTTTACCTTTTACATACATATATATATGTATTCATTAAACTTATTCACCAAGCAACCAAATTACTTATCTAAAAACCTAGTATTTCGAGCAACCTTTTTCCATATAAAACAGAAGTAACATTCAAAGACCGACCAGATGTGAGAAAAACCACAACCCTCCATCTCAATTCTACTTTTGAAAAGCAGAAGAACTGCGAAACCGGTAAAGGAGCCAAATAAATATATTTAAAAAAAAAAAAAGATTCCAGTTGCATTTTCGATTTCATCTTTTTTCCTTATACTTTCACTCGTGTAGGACACCTCGTCTTTTTTTCATTTTGTAAAAAAACCTCACTTTCTAATATATATATATATATTTAAAGGTTAAACAAGGTTCAATGAATACATCAAAGAATGAGTTTTGGAAGCACTCAACAAGAGTTTTTCCAGAGTTATTAATATTAATTCAAAATATTAACAAAATAGATATTCTTGTGATCAATTATATTTTATTATACATATTTCAGAGGTACTGAATTAAGTTCAACAGTACGTCCTCATCACTACCATGACTGAATCTTAACCATCTACTATGTCAGGGTATGTCTTGTATAATTTTATTTTATCTTATGTGATGAGGACGTACTGTTGAACTTAACTCAGTACCTCTGAAATATGTATAATGAAATATAGTTGATCACAAGAATATCTATTTTGAATTTATATATATATATATATATATATATATATATATATATATATATATATTGTACATACACGTTTATGTAAAATTAAATTTCCACCCTTTAGTTTTTCTTTCTTTTGTCTTTATTTTATCTCATTTTTTTCATAGCTAATTATTTTATTACTTTTAATGACTTATTTCCCAGTCTGTCCCTCCAAATTATATTTTTTCTGCCTCTTTTCTTAGTCCAGTCACCTTTTATTACCAGTGGATAGCAGTAGAAATAATTTCTCTGCAAGTCTTACATCATAATTTGAAATCTTTCTAAATAAATGCAATATTTAATGCATTGCTAATGAATGGGCATAATAATAATCATTTCTACATTTGACACAAATACCCAGTGCTTTACTGGTACTTTTATCGACCTCGAAAGTATGAAAGGCAAAGTTAACCTCGGCGAGATATGAACTCATAACATAATACTATTTACGGGGTCGATAAAATAAAGTACCAGTAATGCACTGGCTAATTGGTGGCCTTGTGCCTAAAGTAGAAACAATTATTATGGAACCAGCATTATATTGAAACATGTTAATGAACTTTCCATTAAATTCCTCATTGTTCTATACTTCACCTCTAGTATTTGTTTTTCCTATACATTTAATGATCTTACACCTATATATTCCACCTGGATACTATAATCTGACCCCTCTTATTGGACTTTTACTGTAACCTATACAAGGACTATGGTGAGATACTTTGGTAAGCAATCTTATTTTATTTTTTGTTTGCACACTTATCTCTACAAACAAACTTTACCCCTACATTTGTTCATATATATATATATATATATATATATATATATATATATATATATATATATATATATATATCAAAATATCAGATTAAAGTTTAAGCAAAGAATCGCTGCTTGTATATACGGAAATATATGTTACAACAATTTTAGAGGTCATAGTCATTGATTGATTTTGATTTTTCTCGTCTGAAATATTATTTAAATATAATTGCTGTCTATCTTTTTATTCCTATTCTATGTATTTTTAATACTCATATAACGTTTATTTCTGTATTTCTATATTTATACATTTCCTTTGATAACCTCTTTCTTTCCTAAGATTAGTGAGAAAATCTTCTTACAACTCAGTTGTTTTAGATGTTTTCATTGTCACATATTTTATATATTCTTATTTTTCTCATTACTCAGACTTAATTCTTTTACTCTGTGTTCCGTCTAATCCACATTTTTTAAACCAAAAGAAAAAAAGCATTATTAATATAATTTTCTTCTATATTGCCCCCAGTACGCAATACTCTCGATTATATTGGCCCAGTATTTGACTGATATTATTGTAATCGATATAGCGACAGCTAAAGTGAAGCACGCTTAGAATTTACATATTGTTGTTGTTGTTGCAGCTATTGATTAGTTTAAGAGAAAATTCTTTTAAAAATCTTTATCGGGTTGTTTGGAGCAGCGTTCTGTTATACGCGATGTCTTGAGCATTTTTAACCTGGCGTGGAAATATATCCAGGTCCGTGACGATAGAAAGACGAATTGATGGTCTTGTTGTTAGAGAGGGAGAGAGAGAGGAAGAGAGGAAGGTAGAAAGAGGAAGAGAGAGAGAGAGATAGGAAGGGAGAGAGAGAGGAAGGTAGAAAGAGGAAGAGAGAGAGAGATAGGAAGGGAGAGAGAAAGAGGAAGATAGAAAGAGGAAGGGAGAGAGATAGAGAGAGAGATGAAGGTAGAAAGAGGAAGAGAGAGAGAGAGAGAGATAGGAAGGGAGAGAGAGAGAGAGAGAGAGGAAGGTAGAACAAGGAAGGGAGGGAGAAAGAGAGGAAGGGAGAGAGAGAGGGAGGGAGTGTGTGTAAAAAGAGATAGTAAAAGAACTATGATTAGTACTTGGTAGGTAATTTGTGTATTGATGTGTAAAAGATGGAAGACAAAGTAATGAGGGTGAGATGTGAATTCATAGAGCAGTGAGCCGGAACAAATATCAATGTGTTACTGGTTAACCCTCAACTGAGGAGACCCTTCATTAAACCTATGTCAACTGTTTTGGGAGGTATTCTCAGGACTATATGGTGTAATCGGTATTGGCATCGAGAAAACAGGAGATACATTTGACAGCTATATCTAGGAAGTCGAGCAACCACGTAGAGGTCCCATAATCGGCTTATGCTTTATAGCACAACGCTCTTGGTCCAATGATCCACCAATTCTACTGCTCTAACATCTTGTTATACCATGCTGGGGTACCGCCTTGATTTAGTCAATCACATCGAGACAGGTGCTTATATTTTTAAGTTTGGAATTTATTATGTCGAACATTTTTTCAGGACATAAACATAGACACGGCTATAAGCAGGTCCCCTATATATATATATATATATATATATATATATATATATATATATATATATATATATATGTAGGAGGTGAGTTTTATTGTAGTACAATAAACTAAAGACATTCCTATACCTGGTAAATCTGAATTCACCAAACTTCTAATTGAAAAAGCGGACTCCTTTGTAAGAAGGCTTAGATGGATAGCTTATTTCTATGACCAGCGCCTAAAAGGGAACTTCTATACCAAGGAATATAACTTCCTCGATCATCTATTTAATTCTAGAAGAAATCCTCCTTCCAACAAAAATCTAGTGCAATTCGAGGAAGAGTTAACAACAATTATAATGAAAACACAAATGTTATTGCATGATGATATTTGTTTTTGAAATGCGCATAATAAAATACATGGAACTCTTTTAACCATCTTTTGATCTTATATATATATATATATATATATATATATATATATATATATATATATATGTGTGTGTGTGCGTGTGTGTGTGTGTGTGCATGAATAGATATAATTGTGTAGATATTGGGTATATAAAAACATACTTATTGTCATACAAACACACACACACACACATATATATGTGTATAAATATATTTCTAAAAAAACACATAAATACTGAAATGGAAAATATCATGGATGAACATGAAGAGTGTTTGAAAACATTTGAACTTACCGACAGCAGCGTCTTCCGGAAACATAATGTAAATTTCATAGCCACCCTTTGGATCACACGCTTCTGAAAAACAATGGAAAGACAGGATATGTTTGAGAAATGGAGAAATATACATTGTGAATTCATAATTTTTTTTGTGTCTCTTCCAAACATCTATCAAATATACATTTACTATTTATATTTATTGTATATGAATGTATTGTATATATTTATTCTTAATTCTAAATACGGTATATATATATATATATAGTAATAATAATAAATTTGAAGACTAAATAAATATATATATATATATATATAAAACG
>OZ024749.1:2177161-2222161 GCA_964016885.1 Eledone cirrhosa
AGGTAAGTAATTTAACCTATAGTCAAACCAAGGGCATATAATCCGGATGGTGTGAGGTAAGTAATTTAACCTATAGTCAATCCAAGGGCATATAATCCGGATGGTGTGAGGTAAGTAATTTAACCTATAGTCAAACCAAGGGCATATAATCCGGATGGTGTGAGGTAAGTAATTTAACCTATAGTCAAACCAAGGGCATATAATCCGGATGGTGTGAGGTAAGTAATTTAACCTATAGTCAAACCAAGGGCATATAATCCGGATGGTGTGAGGTAAGTAATTTAACCTATAGTCAAACCAAGGGCATATAATCCGGATGGTGTGAGGTAAGTAATTTAACCTATAGTCAAACCAAGGGCATATAATCCGGATGGTGTGAGGTAAGTAATTTAACCTATAGTAGAACCAAGGACATATAATCCGGATGGTGTGAGGTAAGTAATTTAACCTATAGTCAAACCAAGGGCATATAATCCGGATGGTGTGAGGTAAGTAATTTAACCTATAGTCAAACCAAGGGCATATAATCCGGATGGTGTGAGGTAAGTAATTTAACCTATAGTCAAACCAAGGGCATATAATCCGGATGGTGTGAGGTAAGTAATTTATCCTATAGTCAAACCAAGGGCATATAATCCGGATGGTGTGAGGTAAGTAATTTAACCTATAGTCGAACCAAGGGCATATAATCCGGATGGTGTGAGGTAAGTAATTTAACCTATAGTCAAACCAAGGGCATATAATCCGGAGGGTGTGAGGTAAGTAATTTAACCTATAGTCAAACCAAGGGCATATAATCCGGATGGTGTGAGGTAAGTAATTTAACCTATAGTCAAACCAAGGGCATATAATCCGGATGGTGTGAGGTAAGTAATTTAACCTATAGTCAAACCAAGGGCATATAATCCGGATGTTGTGAGGTAAGTAATTTAACCTATCGTCAAACCAAGGGCATATAATCCGGATGGTGTGAGGTAAGTAATTTAACCTATAGTCGAACCAAGGGCATATAATCCGGATGGTGTGAGGTAAGTAATTTAACCTATAGTCAAACCAAGGGCATATAATCCGGATGGTGTGAGGTAAGTAATTTAACCTATAGTCAAACCAAGGGCATATAATCCGGATGGTGTGAGGTAAGTAATTTAACCTATAGTCAAACCAAGGGCATATAATCCGGATGGTGTGAGGTAAGTAATTTAACCTATAGTCAAACCAAGGGCATATAATCCGGATGGTGTGAGGTAAGTAATTTAACCTATAGTCAAACCAAGGGCATATAATCCGGATGGTGTGAGGTAAGTAATTTAACCTATAGTCAAACCAAGGGCATATAATCCGGATGGTGTGAGGTAAGTAATTTAACCTATAGTCAAACCAAGGGCATATAATCCGGATGGTGTGAGGTAAGTAATTTAACGTATAGTCGAACCAAGGGCATATAATCAGGATGGTGTGAGGTAAGTAATTTAACCTATAGTAGAACCAAGGGCATATAATCCGGATGGTGTGAGGTAAGTAATTTAACCTATAGTCAAACCAAGGGCATATAATCCGGATGGTGTGAGGTAAGTAATTTAACCTATAGTCGAACCAAGGGCATATAATCCGGATGGTGTGAGGTAAGTAATTTAACCTATAGTAGAACCAAGGGCATATAATCCGGATGGTGTGAGGTAAGTAATTTAACCTATAGTCAAACCAAGGGCATATAATCCGGATGGTGTGAGGTAAGTAATTTAACCTATAGTAGAACCAAGGGCCTATAATCCGGATGGTGTGAGGTAAGTAATTTAACCTATAGTAGAACCAAGGGCATATAATCCGGATGGTGTGAGGTAAGTAATTTAACCTATAGTAGAACCAAGGGCCTATAATCCGGATAGTGTGAGGTAAGTAATTTAACCTATAGTCAAACCAAGGGCCTATAATCCGGATGGTGTGAGGTAAGTAATTTAACCTATAGTAGAACCAAGGGCCTATAATCCGGATGGTGTGAGGTAAGTAATTTAACCTATAGTAGAACCAAGGGCCTATAATCCGGATGGTGTGAGGTAAGTAATTTAACCTATAGTAGAACCAAGGGCATATAATCCGGATGGTGTGAGGTAAGTAATTTAACCTATAGTAGAACCAAGGGCATATAATCCGGATGGTGTGAGGTAAGTAATTTAACCTATAGTAGAACCAAGGGCATATAATCCGGATGGTGTGAGGTAAGTAATTTAACCTATAGTAGAACCAAGGGCATATAATCCGGATGGTGTGAGGTAAGTAATTTAACCTATAGTAGAACCAAGGGCATATAATCCGGATGGTGTGAGGTAAGTAATTTAACCTATAGTAGAACCAAGGGCATATAATCCGGATGGTGTGAGGTAAGTAATTTAACCTATAGTAGAACCAAGGGCATATAATCCGGATGGTGTGAGGTAAGTAATTTAACCTATAGTCAAACCAAGGGCATATAATCCGGATGGTGTGAGGTAAGTAATTTAACGTATAGTAGAACCAAGGGCCTATAATCCGGATGGTGTGAGGTAAGTAATTTAACCTATAGTAGAACCAAGGGCATATAATCCGGATGGTGTGAGGTAAGTAATTTAACCTATAGTCAAACCAAGGGCATATAATCCGGATGGTGTGAGGTAAGTAATTTAACCTATAGTCGAACCAAGGGCATATAATCCGGATGGTGTGAGGTAAGTAATTTAACCTATAGTAGAACCAAGGGCATATAATCCGGATAGTGTGAGGTAAGTAATTTAACCTATAGTAGAACCAAGGGCATATAATCCGGATGGTGTGAGGTAAGTAATTTAACCTATAGTAGAACCAAGGGCATATAATCCGGATGGTGTGAGGTAAGTAATTTAACCTATAGTAGAACCAAGGGCATATAATTCGGATGGTGTGAGATAAGTAATTTAACCTATAGTTGAACCAAGGGCATATAATCCGGATGGTGTGAGGTAAGTAATTTAACCTATAGTAGAACCAAGGGCATATAATCCGGATAGTGTGAGGTAAGTAATTTAACCTATAGTCAAACCAAGGGCATATAATCCGGATAGTGTGAGGTAAGTAATTTAACCTATAGTCAAACCAAGGGCATATAATCCGGATGGTGTGAGGTAAGTAATTTAACCTATAGTAGAACCAAGGGCATATAATCCGGATGGTGTGAGGTAAGTAATTTAACGTATAGTCGAACAAGGGCATATAATCCGGATAGTGTGAGGTAAGTAATTTAACGTATAGTAGAACCAAGGGCATATAATCCGGATAGTGTGAGGTAAGTAATTTAACCTATAGTCAAACCAAGGGCATATAATCCGGATGGTGTGAGGTAAGTAATTTAACCTATAGTCAATCCAAGGGCATATAATCCGGATGGTGTGAGGTAAGTAATTTAACCTATAGTCAAACCAAGGGCATATAATCCGGATGGTGTGAGGTAAGTAATTTAACCTATAGTCAAACCAAGGGCATATAATCCGGATGGTGTGAGGTAAGTAATTTAACCTATAGTCAAACCAAGGGCATATAATCCGGATGGTGTGAGGTAAGTAATTTAACCTATAGTAGAACCAAGGGCATATAATCCGGATGGTGTGAGGTAAGTAATTTAACCTATAGTCAAACCAAGGGCATATAATCCGGATGGTGTGAGGTAAGTAATTTAACCTATAGTCAAACCAAGGGCATATAATCCGGATGGTGTGAGGTAAGTAATTTAACCTATAGTCAAACCAAGGGCATATTATCCGGATGGTGTGAGGTAAGTAATTTAACCTATAGTCAAACCAAGGGCATATAATCCGGATGTTGTGAGGTAAGTAATTTAACCTATAGTCAAACCAAGGGCATATAATCCGGATGGTGTGAGGTAAGTAATTTAACCTATAGTCAAACCAAGGGCATATAATCCGGATGGTGTGAGGTAAGTAATTTAACCTATAGTCAAACCAAGGGCATATAATCCGGATGGTGTGAGGTAAGTAATTTAACCTATAGTCAAACCAAGGGCATATAATCCGGATGGTGTGAGGGAAGTAATTTAACCTATAGTCAAACCAAGGGCATATAATCCGGATGGTGTGAGGTAAGTAATTTAACCTATAGTCAAACAAAGGCGCATATAATCCGGATGGTGTGAGGTAAGTAATTTAACCTATAGTCAAACCAAGGGCATATAATCCGGATGGTGTGAGGTAAGTAATTTAACCTATAGTCAAACCAAGGGCATATAATCCGGATGGTGTGAGGTAAGTAATTTAACGTATAGTCGAACCAAGGGCATATAATCAGGATGGTGTGAGGTAAGTAATTTAACCTATAGTAGAACCAAGGGCATATAATCCGGATGGTGTGAGGTAAGTAATTTAACCTATAGTCAAACCAAGGGCATATAATCCGGATGGTGTGAGGTAAGTAATTTAACCTATAGTCGAACCAAGGGCATATAATCCGGATGGTGTGAGGTAAATAATTTAACCTATAGTAGAACCAAGGGCATATAATCCGGATGGTGTGAGGTAAGTAATTTAACCTATAGTCAAACCAAGGGCATATAATCCGGATGGTGTGAGGTAAGTAATTTAACCTATAGTAGAACCAAGGGCCTATAATCCGGATGGTGTGAGGTAAGTAATTTAACCTATAGTAGAACCAAGGGCATATAATCCGGATGGTGTGAGGTAAGTAATTTAACCTATAGTAGAACCAAGGGCCTATAATCCGGATAGTGTGAGGTAAGTAATTTAACCTATAGTCAAACCAAGGGCCTATAATCCGGATGGTGTGAGGTAAGTAATTTAACCTATAGTAGAACCAAGGGCCTATAATCCGGATGGTGTGAGGTAAGTAATTTAACCTATAGTAGAACCAAGGGCCTATAATCCGGATGGTGTGAGGTAAGTAATTTAACCTATAGTAGAACCAAGGGCATATAATCCGGATGGTGTGAGGTAAGTAATTTAACCTATAGTAGAACCAAGGGCATATAATCCGGATGGTGTGAGGTAAGTAATTTAACCTATAGTAGAACCAAGGGCATATAATCCGGATGGTGTGAGGTAAGTAATTTAACCTATAGTAGAACCAAGGGCATATAATCCGGATGGTGTGAGGTAAGTAATTTAACCTATAGTCAAACCAAGGGCATATAATCCGGATGGTGTGAGGTAAGTAATTTAACGTATAGTAGAACCAAGGGCCTATAATCCGGATGGTGTGAGGTAAGTAATTTAACCTATAGTAGAACCAAGAGCATATAATCCGGATGGTGTGAGGTAAGTAATTTAACCTATAGTCAAACCAAGGGCATATAATCCGGATGGTGTGAGGTAAGTAATTTAACCTATAGTCGAACCAAGGGCATATAATCCGGATGGTGTGAGGTAAGTAATTTAACCTATAGTAGAACCAAGGGCATATAATCCGGATGGTGTGAGGTAAGTAATTTAACCTATAGTCAAACCAAGGGCATATAATCCGGATGGTGTGAGGTAAGTAATTTAACCTATAGTCAAACCAAGGGCATATAATCCGGATGGTGTGAGGTAAGTAATTTAACCTATAGTAGAACCAAGGGCATATAATCCGGATGGTGTGAGGTAAGTAATTTAACCTATAGTCGAACCAAGGGCATATAATCCGGATGGTGTGAGGTAAGTAATTTAACCTATAGTCGAACCAAGGGCATATAATCCGGATGGTGTGAGGTAAGTAATTTAACCTATAGTAGAACCAAGGGCATATAATCCGGATGGTGTGAGGTAAGTAATTTAACCTATAGTCAAACCAAGGGCATATAATCCGGATGGTGTGAGGTAAGTAATTTAACCTATAGTCAAACCAAGGGCATATAATCCGGATGGTGTGAGGTAAGTAATTTAACCTATAGTCGAACCAAGGGCATATAATCCGGATGGTGTGAGGTAAGTAATTTAACCTATAGTAGAACCAAGGGCCTATAATCCGGATAGTGTGAGGTAAGTAATTTAACCTATAGTAAAACCAAGGGCATATAATCCGGATGGTGTGAGGTAAGTAATTTAACCTATAGTAGAACCAAGGGCCTATAATCCGGATAGTGTGAGGTAAGTAATTTAACGTATAGTCAAACCAAGGGCATATAATCCGGATGATGTGAGGTAAGTAATTTAACCTATAGTCAAACCAAGGGCATATAATCCGGATGATGTGAGGTAAGTAATTTAACCTAAAAATCATTTTAGTGCAAGCAAACGCTAAAATAATTGGTAAATATTATGACTAAAACAACCGGAAACCACTGATAAAGCTACACAGAGAATTAACCAAGATAAAAACCAAAAAGAAACCACAGAGGGTTAAACTCATTTTTAACTGGCCATTTAACTTAAATATATCTACTAATATAGCTAATCTCTCCTTCTCTATAATAGGAACTTCCCACCTAGACATAGATAACAACCATTAAACTCTCATTCTCAAATCCAGCTAATATTATTGGCTTTTAGTAGCAATAGGAACATCGAAAAACACACCAAATTCTTTAAAATGAATAACAAACATCTATTGAATACATCCAAACGAAATAACCCTTTAAATGATAATATTAATAACCTAATGCCTGGTAATATGAATGACATTTAAATTACAACTAACTTTATAATATGAACACCCACAACAGTAATATTCCAATTAATAACAATATTCTGAGAAATAATATCCCTCACTCTATTATTAATCCAACCTGTAACTGTGTCCACTTAACAGTAATTGCTTAACTAATAATATATTATATGGTTGTACAGTTAACACATTCTAGACATAGGAGCTACTTCAAATAGTTTCAAAACAAGATTTACTTCCCATCTTCATCCTTTTAGAAAACCTAAATTAAAACATATGACATCATTAGCTAGTTTTACCTGGGTATTAAACAAATAACGTACCATATACATTGAATTGGAAAATATTAGATCCTCCGCATATAAACCTAACAATAGAACATGTAGACTATGCCTCCCTGAGGCTAAATTAATTATTTATTCCAAAGCTAGCATTGTAAATCTTTTTCAATTCTCCTCATAAAAACCTACAATCATTTAATTATTGTAAACCCACCAATGTTAACCCACCTTTACTTCATATAACACTTTACCCGATACTGAATCCTTATTAATATTATATAGGATATATGATATATTTATTAAATGATTATACTATATTATCTAACTTCTTCCTTTGAGCTTAATAATAATAAATACTTTAAAATAATTGATGTGGACACGGAATTCTATTGGTGCTTTGATTTGATAATTTTAAGAGATATAGTAGATATTTAGCAAATATATTTAGCTATGTCCATACACTTATAGTATCTATCCTGATATCAAATCCATAGTATTGGAATATTTAGGTAGAATCACACATTTATATACTATAAAATATATTGATACAAAATCAACAAGTTACATTAATTTATTCAATATAATGAACTAAATAAATTATATTTCATTATAATGTATTAATTTTCTTAAATGCATCACACATTTATATGTATTGACCATATATCAAATATCCCTTATATAAGTGTAAATTCTTAATATACATTAATTCAAATATATGTATTTAGCCATAATATCTAGATAATTAATAGTATACTTTGTAAATCTAACACCGGTTCAACTCATAAAATTCAACTCATTAAATAATATTCTGAACCACGTAAACATTTCTTTATTTTCACATGCTATAAACTTTTCATATATAATTAAATATTATTGATTATTTAATACTTTAAACAATATATATATATATATATATATATAAGGAAAAAAGATGAAATCGAAAATGCAAATGGAGTCTTTTTAAAAAAAATATATATTTATTTGGTTCCTTCACCGCTTTCGCAGTTCTTCTGCTTTTCAAAAGTAGAATTGAGATGGAGGGTTTGTGGTTTTTCTCGCATCTGGTTGGTGTTCGAATGTTACCTCTGTTTTATATGGAAAAAAGTGGTTCGAAATGCTAGGTTTTTAGAAAAGTAATTTGGTTGGTTGATGACTGTCATGTGAATAATTATAATAAACTTAATAAATTTCGCACCAGTTCGCGTTACAAAGTTTTTATTATATTTGCCTTTAAAAAAAGGGGGTCTCAGATTGTTTTTTCATATATGAGTGAAATTTGGTTGGTTGATGCAGTCACATCAACTTTCACGCCAGTTTGTGTTTGAATTTCGTTTTAATTAAAAAAAGAGGCTCACGAAGGCTTTTTTTTATAAATGTAATTTGATTGGTTATAAATGAAATTGACAGGAACATTAAATTTCGCGCCCGTATTTTGGAATTTTTTTGTAGCCATTTAGAGAATTTTGTGCCAAACAAAAGATAATAGTCAAGAAAAAAGGGATGGGGAGAATTGTTCTGGTTCAATGAGTATGGCTGATGTGCTGAAATGTGATTTGATTGGTTATAAATTAAATTATGACTGTCACGTGAACAAGTACATTAAATATCACGCCCGTATTTTGGAATTTTTTTGTAGCCATTTAGAGAATTTTGTGCCAAACAAAAGATAATGGTCAAGAAAAAAGAGATGGGGAGAATTGTGGTGGTTCAGTGAGTATAGCTGATGAGCTGGGGTGTCAAAATTCAGACTTTCTATTGAAATAAAGAAAGTGGAGATATGTATTTTTATTTGTGTACTGCTGCTGGTGTGTGTGTGTGTGTGTGTGTGTGTGTGTGTGTGTGTGTGTGTGTGTGTGTGTGTGTGTGTGTGTGTAGGAAGATGATTCTATTAGTAGAAATGGGGGAGGGAGTTGTGTGTGTATGGGTGTTATATGTGTGTGTGGGAGTATGGTTAGCATGTTAAGATGGAGAGAATATATATTTGTGTGTGTGTGTGTGTGTATATATATATATATATATATATATACATATATACATATCCACTGCTTATAACTTTATGATTCACAATGTAACATTAGGTCTGCAGCAACTATCTTTTAACCCTATTAAAATCGCTGGATTGCCTGGTTTAACTATGAATATTGGTTTGTAAATTCTTTATATATATTCAAATTCATTTTAGAAAAACTTTTAATACAAATGACTCCATTTTTTAAAACTATAAACTGTAATTCATTCTAGGAAAGACAACACTTAACACAACTGACAATATACTTTTCTGACATAATTTATATATACTACGTCATTAATGTGGATATAAGTTGTAACGATGAAAGAATGGTATTTAACTAATGTATTGGTACGCGATGGGGCCCACCCACAGCCCCGGCGGACAGTTCGTCGGTAACCTCGTGCCGCGTCCTCGTCAGCAGGGTTCTTCAAAACACAACAGAACCCTCTGTGTTCAGAGAACGTGAGGCCGCCTGTGAGACGTGGGACCGGCTGGGACTTAGCCCAGTAGACGTCCCTCTTCCTTCTTCCCATGTTGACGTCAAGTCCCTCCAACGCATTTGAAACAACATTTTAATCTTGATATTTTCATGAGTGATATATATTCTTTTTTCCTGAGTCATTTGTATTGGTATTTTAATTAACCTCTGATGCCAGCAACAGCCTATGCTCACTAATGGCAAATTTTAAATATATATATATATATATATATATATATATATATATATATATATGTGTGTGTGTGTGTATGTGTGAGTGTGAGTGTGAGTGAGTGTGTGCAGGTGCGTGTGCGTGTGCGTGTGCGCGCGCGCGCGTGTGTGTGTATGCATGTCTGTGTAATGTGCCAGAATACAGCATAGCACTAGCTATCTTATTCACAAGATATTCACCAGAACTTTTCTGCAGAAGACCTTTATCCAATATTCTGTGTTGTAGAATTTATTGTGAGAGTACATACTTATTCCCCGGCTTATTTGATTCTTGAATCTCATTGGCAAGTCTGGTATATTAATTTAATACCACAGAATCAGACGAGACATTTTCGTTATATATTTTCCCCTTATTTCGAGATCTATTGTTAATGATATTCGTTGGAAAGAGGATGTTACAATACTCCGAAGATTGGCATTCTTCTCTGTTATATAGCTATATATCTGGTGTATCTGTATGTCAGAGCTTTGTTAGAATAACTGCTTCAGGTCATCATCATATTGAGATATCTATGATGTGGTCTACAGTAAACAATAGAACAATTGTCAGGATATATCTAAAGTATATCAGAACTTGTAAATGAGCTTGCTGTAATGGTTAGCTTGTTTAAGATAGTAAAGTAATGTGTTCCCAACCTAGAGGCGTTTTGTGTCTTTAACCTAACAATCTATTTCATCTACCAGTCTACCTAGCTGACCAAAAATGAATTGTATTTGTAATTCAAATGTCAACCGTGTCGTAATCTGCTAGTGACATTAACAATGAGTCAACATTCCACAAACACGTGTATCCTCAGAGAGTGGCAGTGTGTAAAAGTCTGGCCCTTTGAAGTACAGATATATTCCATCTAATAGGCTTGCAAATAATTTCTTTCTACCCAAATTCACTTAAACTATGTGATCCTACCCGAGATTATGGTAAATGAAACCTGCCCAGGTGCAACGTAGTGGGGTCGAATCTGGGACTTAATTACTTCCAAGTGAACCACTTAATCCTCATTCGACCACGCTGAATCAAGGAGACCGGTGTCTTAAGTGAAATAGTTTATATGTAGAGACCTTTTACAGCTCTCCACTACTAGGCTTTCATTATCTTACGCGAAGGGCATGGCTGGGTCATACTGACTAGCCGAGTATATACCCGCTCTCCAACGCTGCCCCTTCACCGTTTTGCCCGATGGGTGCCGACGATATTGTCCAGTCAATAGTTTGTTACGATGCTTCATTCCTATATTTTTCTCATTTTATTTTATTTTGTGCTACAAATGTGTAATGGAACTTGCTTCTACATTTAAGAGTAACCAAAGGAAATCAACTTTGTTAACATCATGAAAAGTGTGGTGCAGAGACATTAATTTTATTATATATATATATACACTATATTAATAAATGGAAACTATATTTATAAAACCATAATTATTTTATTATATATATTTCAAGGGCGAACAAGGTAAACTATGGTGCGCTTTCATCAGATAAAATACAGATTTGTTTTATAAATGAATATTGACATACTCGGAAAAAAGACAACTTCAACGGTTGAAATTCGAATTTCAACCGTTGAAGTTGTCTTTTTTCCGAGCATGTCAATATTCATTTATAAAACAAATCTGTATTTTATCTGATGAAAGCGCACCATAGTTTACCTTGTTCGCCCTTGAAATATATATAATAAAATAATTATGGTTTTATAAATATAGTTTCCATTTATTAATATAGTGTATATTTACTCCACCTTTGTTGAGTGGTTTATATCAGTTATAAACATTTTTAAGCTTGTTTAATCCCAACAAATTAAATATAACCTCTGCATATATATATATATATGAGTGTGTGTGTGTGTGTGTGTGTGTGTGTGTGTGTGTGTGTGTGTGTGTGTGTGTGTGTGTGTGTGTGTGTGTGTGTGTGTGTGTGTGTGTGTGTGTGTGTGTTTGTGTGTAAGTATAAAGAAAGTGGTCAAGCGCAGAAACGCTATAAAGGAGGCTTAAAAAATAGGGTGAACCCCCTTAGAAGAGGGAAAAAGAAGTTGCCATCAGCCGCTACACACACACACACACACACACACACACACACATATATATATATATATATATATATATATATATATATATACATATGAAATTATAGTGGCAACTATTGTGATAAATATAAATACTAGTTGGATAAGTTTGGATAAAGTAGCCGAGGAGAGGGAAAGATCGGACCCTGACATCTGCGGGGGATCGAACAAGGCCTCTCTGGTATGCTAGGCAAAAGAGTTTATCCATTATGGTAAAGGGCCGTTGCTTGCTAATTATCGCAATTTTAAAAAGATTTACTAGAAAATATTAAAAAAATGAGTTGATATAATTTACAACACGTTTATCAGTGTAGATTTCAATTAGAAATTTCTGAGAATTGAAATTATCAACTCTAATTATCGATATCTATTTGCCTCCAAGTTAGTAAATAGGAGATGGTGTTAGTTTGGTTAGTTAACGTAAATGAAAGGGGAATGTGTTTAGGGACATGTAATACCACATTCATTAGTTTATAAAATATCATCATTAATAGTAAAAACATTACATTTACATAATGAAGATTAAGTATTTTGAAATGTCGGACAGTTAAAATTGATCAAATGAGAATGCCCCTAATTTAGGGAACTGGAAGATTTATTCAGTTAAATCCCTAGAATCATGTAGAGTTAATCCGAGTTGAAAGTTCTAATTGGAATTGTGTGTTCATGTAGACATGGACAAAAAACAAGAAGTTGCTCTGACATATACATTAGTAAAGCACAAATTATGGCGGTTGTTTGGCAGGGAATATGTTTATGACAGTCAATGGACGAAGAGGATTCTGTATATAAAACCTTCATGGCTTATAAAGTAGATGTAATAGATGGTGAAAACTGGAAAAGGATTTGTGGCCGTAGGTTTAAGCTGTGTATAACCTTTCGCAAATATGGTGCATCGGTTTATGTTTCCGAATTTATGAAACTTGTCGCCGATGGTTAAAGCAAGGTAGGGAAAATAAAAGACTGTTTAGAATCTGTAATAGGAAATGAATTTAAATATCGTGATATAAAATCTAATAATAAATAGTCTGCATGGCTATAGAGCGTTGACTTACTTTACTAGTCGTATGGTTGTCTGCAGGTCAGTTTATTGAGAAGAGAAAATCGGCAGAGAAAAAGCCAGAGTGAACGAAATAACTCTGTCGTTTATAATACAAAGCAGACTTGTCTCTTTTTCAGAGCCAATAACATTACATTTCTCCCATAGAGACACACTTCTGTCGGGTTCAACGACAGAAAGAAATTTCTATACAATTGTGGCTTTTGTAGTCGCTGCAGTCATGTTCTCTTAAGTGCAATAGGAGTAAAACAAAAACAACGCATGAAACATAATGTAAATGGCGACTGGGCAAAAAGTGTCAAATGAGCTTTAAATCTCTACAAAGAAAGTGACAAGACAGTTTTAGTGGAATACTTCATTAATGTAGTCCTGCTATGGCTATTCTTATATATGTAGTTCTAATATGGGTGATCATATCTATGTAGTGCCACTACAGGAATTGAAGATTCAAGTACTTTGGCGGTATGTCGCATATCCAATCTCACATATATTTTATCTGATGAAAACGTAATGAAACACCATTGTACCTTTGGAATATGTATAATGAAATATATACTTTGGTTATGATATTTCTCATTTATTAATATTTTGAATAAAATTATAGATACTCCAGATAAAATACTGCTTCTAATCTATTGTAAAATTGAATTCATTGAATAATCAACGAACCATATAAACTTTTGGTTATATATATATATATATATATATATATATATATATATATATATATATATATATATATATAGTTCTACTATAGCTGTTATAACTATATATATATATATATATTTATATAGTTCTACTATAGCTGTTATAACTATATATATATATATATAGTTCTACTATAGCTGTTATAACTATATATATATATATAGTTCTACTATAGCTGTTATATATATATATATATATATATATAGTTCTACTATAGCTGTTATATATTTATATATATAGTTTTACTATAGCTACTACTGTTACTCACATATGTATTTCTACTACTAATACTACTACTACTACTACTACTACTACCACTACCACTACTACCACTACCACTACTTCTACTACAACTACTACTATAACTAACACTACTAGCACTACTACTATAACTATCACTACCACTACCAATACTACAACCACTACTACTACCACTACCACAAGTCATCCCCTACAATATGGCATATAAGCACCTTACACCCTAAAATAATTAAAAATAGCTTTAAAAAATGGATGTTACTTCAGAGACTTATGTCTTTATAGCAGTTTATAGTAAACATTTACTGAATAAAACAAACGATTATTATCTCTAATAATCCCGCCAACATTAACTTATCTTCGATAAAATAAAGTACCAGTAATGTACTGAGTAATTGCTGGCCTTGTACCAAAAGTAGAAACGATTATTTGTAATGTGATGTAAAATTGTTTTATACTTTACCAAACAATTGTCAATGTATGCCGTCTATCTATGTACATGTATGTGTGTGTATGTATGTATGTAATACATATATGTATGTATGTATGTAATACATATATGTATGTATGTATGTAATACATACATACATACACATGTAATACATGTGTATGTATGTATGTATTTAATACATACATACATACTATGTATGTATGTATGTCGGGTCACTCTTGAGTGCTACTGGTAACATGTAACCCAGTACTAACTGTCGCATGGTCGGGTCGTCGGGGACGAAACCGGCAACCCTACCAAGTTTACTTGGTGAGGAGGGTGATTTTGGACACCCTGCAGGACAAATATAAAAACCTGACAAAGGACGGAAGAACTCATATGAGTCAACGGCCAAGCAAATGTGTGTAAATATGTATATAGACATGTACCGCGAGGTTAAACCACTGGGAGTGAAGGATCCCTAGCCTTTGTCAGGGCATTCTTCTAGGAGAAGGCAACTCAGGAAACTCGGATAACTCCGATATAAAACCTGCGGCTCAGTAGTTACCGATGATGTTGATCTTTTCTTCTTTTCGGGTTATAGCTACTATCGCTCAGAGAGTGGGATTCGTTCAGTGCACTTTAAAAATATCTTCACGCACAAGCATTGCACGATAGAATTAATTAATAATTATTAATAGTGGTGTATCGTGTAATGGCCATACTCGATAACGAGGGGGCAGCCATCATTGTCATCATGTATGTATGTATGAGGATTATATCTACTTGTATACGCGTGCATGTGTGTGGTTTTCCGATACAAAATCAAGGTCATGTTGTGTTCCAATTAAGGTGACCCCTACTTAAAAATATATAAAAAATAAACATAACCCTCATATGGGTTATAATGCCATCGCAGATTAATATCTAGTTAGAGTGAATAGAGTATAATTGTAGAGTGACCCACTACATGGAAAACATAATAGAGTGTAGTGATGGATGTATTGTAGAGTGACCCACTACATGGAAAACATAATAGAGTGTAGTGATGAATGTATTGTAGAGTGACCCCTTCTATAGAAAACATAGTCTAGACATGGATGAGTGACCCGTTCTATAGAAAACATAGTCGAGGCATGGAGGAGTGACCCCTTCTATAGAAAACATAGACTGTAGACATGGTTCAGTGACCCCTACATGGATGTATTGAAGACTGTCCCCTTGTATAGAAACTAAAAGAAATAATAAACATGAAAATAAGATGGAGGTGGAATATAAAGATTGTGAAAGGATTACGTAAGATGATGGAGATTAATTTAATTGATTTTCCCTCATATGTTTTCTGCAGTAACTTAATTGTAATATTATCTAAGAGCTAAAGTTTAATTTGTGTATTTTTATTCCATAATTAAACGGCCATTTATTGCTGATTAAATGTAAGCAGCAATTTAACAATTCCTGATCTGAAATCGCATTATAATTTCATGTGTAATGTGGTGTGTAAAATATCTCTCATGGCTTCCACATTAAATAGCAATGTAGTTTAACTCGGTTTTAGCAAGTATGATTGTGTAGTTAAGGTGTTAGCTACGTAAACCAAACGCGTGAATGGGGTGTCAGTCCACCGCATGTCACCTGTCGGCAAGTGTCTTCTACTATAGCCCCGTGTTAGGAAATATTATGTAAATGAAACTGTGTGAAAGCTCGGTGTAGCTATTTTCCCCTCTCACTCTATTTCAATGTATATATATATATATATATATGTATATGTATATACATACATATATATGTATATACATATATATACATATATATATATACACTTATACTTATATATATATATACATATATATATACTTATACTTATATATATATACATATATATATATATATACTTATATATATATATATATATATATATACTTATACTTATATATATATATATATACTTATACTTATATATATATATACTTATACTTATATATATATATATATACTTATACTTATATATATATATATATATACATATATATATATATATATACTTATACTTATATATATATACTTATACTTATATATATATACTTATACTTATATATATATACTTATACTTATATATATATATATACACATATATATATATATACTTATACTTATATATATATATATACACATATATATATATATACTTATACTTATATATATATATATATATATATATATATATATATATATATATATATATATATATTTAAGTAGAAGGGGTATTTATTTAATTTGTTGGAAATCCAACAAATATAAATGTTTATAACTGATTTAGAGCACTCAACATTTACTGGAGTAAATATTCAATGATATTAAATAAATGGAAACTATATTTATAAAACCATTGGATTAGCAGTATCGGTAGAGAATCGGACGTCATGCTTTCCAGCATAGTTACCTCCCTTTACGATCTGAGTTCAAATCCTGCCGAGGTTGACTTTGCCTTTCATCCTTACGGGGTCGATAAAATAAAGTACCAGTAATGCACTGGGTAATTTGCTGGCCTTGTGCCTAAAGTAGAAACAATTATATATATTCAAGGGTACCAAGACACATTGGTACGCTTTCATCAGATAAAATACAAAGTTTGTTTTATAAATAGAGACATACCCATGAAAATCATACCTTAACGGTTGGATAGTCACTAGATAGTGAATATCCAGTGAATATCCAGTGAATATCCAACTATCCAGTGAATATCCAACTATCCAGTGAATATCCTACCGATAAGGTATGATTTTCATGGGTATGTCTCTATTTATAAAACAAACTTTATATTTTATCTGATGAAAGCGTACCAATGTGTCTTGATACCCTTGAAATATATATAAATAAAATAAATATGGTTTTATAAATATAGTTTCCATTTATTTAATATTATTGTGTGTATGTATATATATATATATGTGTGTGTGTGTGTTTGTATATATATATATATACAAACACACACACAGACACATACACACACACACACACATATATATATATATATATAAGTAGTACTGTCAAATATATAAACCTGAACGTAGAAACACCCAGAAGAAACGCAAACCAATTATTGAATGTCCTATACTTAAATAATTCACTGAGGAAACCAAGTCAACAGTACTCAACAGTACACAACAGTACACAAGCCAGCTAGTGGAGATGACCATTCCAAACTGGTACTTATTACATTCATAACAACACAGACAATCAACTAAACGTCTATACTAGCTACATACTGATTACATCAGAAGAAATCGAAGAACTTGGTTGAGAAAAACTCCCTCTCCCACCTTATTCTCCGGACCTCGCTCCTCATTACCATTTGTTTCGAAGCTTACAGAATCGTTTAGATAGAACTGGACTAATAAACCACAAAGAGGTCAGAACTGACCCCTCTTCCCTCTTCTCATCAAAACCAAAAGGGATTTTCACCAATAGAATTTAAAACTTGATGATTAGATGGAGGGAGGTGATCGATAATCCTGGGAATATATAGAGGACTAATTTGTAATAAAATGTAACATTTGGTGACTGGTTTCTTACACAAATTTCAGAAATTACTTATGGGATGACCTGATATGACATCCATCATAATCTCATACCTGGGTTCAATCGGGGGTAACCACAGCGAGGAAGCTCCTCAATACATTAGTAGAGTATATACAAAGTTTAATATAGAAATGTCTTCTACGGGACAAGAACTGTTTCATTTGAAAGAAATCATGAGGAAAGCCCTGATGATCTCCTTCGAATGAAACAGTTCCAGTCCTGTAGAAGCCATTTATATATATATATATATATATATATATATATATATATATATATATATGAGGGACGCGTCCCTGTTTATGTCCAGTAACGTAGTGGTTCGATATAAGGCGTTCGATAAAATACAAAATTTCAAAAATTTATTTCAAATTGCTCCTGCATGGCCGCAGTCGAATAAAGTGCGTAGCTCGGAGATCAGAGAATCACTCCAGGTAGAGCCACTACTTCTCTGAATTGAGAGATCACAGCTTCGATACTATGGGCATGTGGTTAGAATGTCTGAGAATCGCTGCGCACATTTTTCGAGCAAAACCAACCGACAGGAGACCCAGGGGTAGACCCTGAGCAAGATGGTTGGATAACACCCATGGGCTTGGCTGGTCTCACTTGGAGACGGTTGCTTCTGACAGGACCTGCTGGAAGGAGTGTTTGAGGACTCTTCCCCCACGACCCTTCTCAGGAATAAGAAGAGAAGAGAGAGAATAATTTCCCTCTCTTAATCGCAGTTTGTTTACATTAAGTAAATCATTGGTTGGAAATCCCAATTCTAACCTGGTTTATCTACTTACAAACATATAGATAATATCTTAGCGTGAGTGGAAACAGTTTTATCTGTAATGCTAAATGTTAGATATATAATTATCTTCTTTACAGATATTACACACGTATGTTACGTAAGTTCGACATAAGTAAAGTCACGCTTTCGTAACACAAACAGTTCTTTGCTTACATTACACATTTTTATTTGGCACTAACGGCAGAGCATCGGAAACTATGCTTCGCGACATAGAGTTATGTCTCTTTATGTTCTGAGTTAAAATCCCGTCGAAGTTAGCTTTGCCTTTCATCTTTATGGGGTCGATAAAATAAAGTACCAGTTATGCGCTGCGGTTGGCCCTCCCACCAAAATTGCTGGTCTTGTGCTTAATGTAGAAACCATTATTAATAGTAGTGTTAATGCTATTAAGGCCGATGAGTTGCAGGGATTTTATTTTTACTATTTAATGCGAAAGGGGAATTCAGTTCCCATAACAGTGTTCATGGTTTCTCAGAATGCTGAGGCGAAGACCTGTTATTTGAAAACCGAAGACCAATCCTCAAAACAGAGTGGACTCCACTAGATATACACAGGGACCAGACGGTAGGGTTTACAACAGTGAAGAAGTCTACAGAGGAACCCTCCCAGCAAAACCTCTCCTACGATGCTCTAGTAATTCGGCCATTTCCCTGCATCGTCTCCTATTTTGTTTGATCGACACCAAAAATATAAAAAAGCAAAATTCTACAATTCAGAACATAGAGAACCGGAAACATACTGTGAGACCAGTTTTCTCTGGCGCTCTATCGACTTTACCAATTTGCAACAGAAAATCAGTGGTACGACTTCTCGCTCGTCACTTGATTTATCTAATAATATAATAGCTTTGTGTATTTGTCCGTCACACACTAGAGATGACTGAGGAAGGAAGGGGTGATTCCGTCGACTGAGGAAGAAAGGGGTGATTACGTCGACTGAGGAAGGAAGGGGTGATGACGTCGACTGAGGAAGGAAGGGGTGATGACGACGACTGAGGAAGGAAGGGGTGATTACGTCGACTGGGGAAGGAAGGGGTGATGACGTCAACTGAGGAAGGAAGGGGTGATGACGTCAACTGAGGAAGGAAGGGGTGATGACGTCGACTGAGGAAGGAAGGGGTGATGACGTCGACTGAGGAAGGAAGGGTGATGACGTCGACTGACGAAGGAAGGGGTGCTGACGTCGACTGAGGAAGGAAGGGTGATGACGTCGACTGACGAAGGAAGGGGTGCTGACGTCGACTGAGGAAGGAAGGGTTGATTACGTCGACTGAGGAAAGAGGAGTCGCAGTGTCTAATATTTGCTACACCTGTGCGTGTGTATGTATAGCGAGTTAACTACACACATTGGCTGTTATGATTCTGTGTGTGTTTCTGTGTGTGTACATGTGTGTTTGTGTCAATTATATTTATATATGATCTTTGTGTGGGAGTGTATGTATTTGTGTGTGCTTACTTAGAAAGAATCCTAGACAATAGAATTACAAACACACACGAATCTACACATACTTATATATATAGACAGACACACTTAGAAAATATAATTATTACATACACACACATCTATGTGATGACTGAGGAAGGGAGTGGGGAGAAACTGTAGGAGTCCAGCGTTCTAAGATTCGCCACAGCTCTGTATATGTCAGTATCAAGTGAGTAAGTGAGTGCAAATCAACCAACAACAACAAACATCTCTTTTTTATATTATGTATATATATTACAATTAGCCGTCACTTTTGACGGCATCGAGCAAGTTAGTGTATTTATAAATTTGAAGATAATATCTTGCAAATTGCGTGGAAGGTTTATCTGTAAAACTGCGTCTAATCTGCCTCTTTATCTTATTTAAAGGGATTATAAAGGTATACAGAGCAGGTAATCCTGACAAGTCACCTTCTCTAAACATTTCTTTGTTTAGATTACATGAAGTTGAGGGTGCAGTATGATGTACTGTTTTCTAGCAAATATTTTGATAGGTGGATAGCAATGGTGGGAATGGTGGGAATATCATATAGTCGGCATTCCTGAAACACGAGGGTGGGGAAGAGATGAATATCTCTGCTCTGCCAGCAGTGTTATTCTTCTCCCCCTATCTATCTCTTGACACACACACACATACACATATACACACACACATACACACAAACACACATACACATACACACATACATACACACACATACACACACATACACACATACACGCATACACACATACACACACATACGCACACATATGTACACACATATACACACACGCACATACACACACATACACACGCACACACACACACACACGCATGTGTGTATGTGTGTGTTGTGAAGCAATGAAATCAGTACATACCTATATAATAAAGGGGAGCAGCTGGGGAGGAAATTAGCCTTAATTGACAGGGTTACTATGGTTTTTGTGTCCCATGAATGGAACTGGGAGTTCCTCCTCCAATTTTGGAGGGACTTTGCTTTGTTTTCATTCTCCAGTTCTCCATTTTCAATTTGTTCACGTGAGCGATCACTTTGACAGGTTTTCATAGAAATACACCGCATCCACTTGTGAGCCATAGCAACAAAATCACACACACGGGTATATACAGAGAGAGAGAGAGAGAGAGAGAGAGAGAGAGAGAGAGAGAGAGAGAGAGAGAGAGAGAGAGAGAGAGAGAGAGAGAGAGAGACATGATATGACTGGGTCTTTCATTCATAAAAAAAACAGCCAAGAAACCCCATGTGAGATGTAACCACATACTAGGTAAATGTAGGATCCGTGAGGTATAACAATAACACTCTCTGATGAAAGAAGGTAAGATTGTTACAGCTGGGATTATAATCCCAGGACGTAAGGGTGTAATTATATAGAGCAATGTATATTAGTCACTTCTCCCATGATAGAATCCACATGGGGATGGAAGAACATTTCTGTACTTAATAGAACCTCATATTATATTGCAGCTGTACTTTATGTGAAGGGGTTTACTGGAGTTGTTCGGTTCTCAAATATATATTTATGGGTTCGATTCCTCGCAGTGCGAAGAGCCCTTGGGCAAGAAACTTTATTTCACCTTGCTCCCAGAGAATTACGTTAAAGGTAGACATGGCTGTAGAATGTTCAGACACTTGCTCATTAATCTCTCAAGCCGGCTGCTCGGTTGTTCATGCATCTGGAACACTCATTGTTCTAAGCGATGTAGGTTCATCAAGAACCAACGAAACTCCTGTTATTTGACAACTTTCTAAAAGGTGTACCACAAGGAGAAGACCCATCATACTTATATTATGTTATATAGAGGGTCGGACGCTCCTCCCTTTACGATCTGAGTTCAAAATCCCGCCGAGGTTAACTTTGCCTTTCATCCTTACGGGAACAATAAAATAAAGTACCAGTAATGCCTTGTGCCAAAAGTAGAAACTATTATGTTATATAGTTGTTCTGTTAGGTGTCAAGATGTACTTCAATACGTATGTGTACATCATTAACATTCAGCTCAATGATAGAAATTATTAAAAAAACAGGATATTTATAGCCGTCTAGATATATATTTAATACATATATCACAGGATTTGATAGAAACTAGGAACTCTGTATCATGACACAACACGAACTATCGGAAAACTGGTCGTAGAAAGCGAAGGAGATGCAACAAATACAATAATAGATGTGCCATTTATATTGTCTTACAGCAACTATGAAAGTAAGCTGTGTGTTTTTTTTTATTAACTGGGGAACGTTTTATTAATTTTTTACGTTTCTTTAAATATATTTTACTTTATATTTCCTTACTAATAAATCTCTGATGTAAAAGAAGAGCAAAGATATAACTAAGCGGGAATTAAAAGAAAGATGTCTTGCACCGAAAGCAGCAATACAGATAATGATACATAAAAATAGTATCAGTAGTGAAGACACTTTTTACATTAAATAATAATAATAATTCTCTCTCTCTCTATTATATATATATATATATATATATATATACTTATATATATACATATATATATATATATATATACATATATATATATATATATATATACATATATATATATATATACATATATATATATATATATATATACATACATATATACATATAAATAAATAAATATATATATATATATATATATACATACATATATACATATAAATAAATAAATATATATATATATATATATATATATATATATATATATATATATATATACATATATATATATATATATATATATATATATATATATATATATATATATATAGCGTATATAGAAGCATTCGTGATATTTAGAGGTTGTAATTTATGGCGTCTTTTTATAAGAGTTGTGTGAAGAGAATGTTTACTCGGTAGCCTGTCATGTTTGTACAGGATACGTTTCGTGTGTATATATACTGCAGATTTCTGTGACACACATACCCGCACATCAACACACACGTTCACCCCACCTCACACACACACACTCACACACATACACATATATATATATGTATATGTGTGTTTGTGTGAGTGTATTGGCGAGTCCTGTGTAAACAGAAAAATATAGCTGATTAGACAGAGGAGAGCGATCTATAAGTGTGGCATAGTCGTGGATCTTCAGTCACTTCTATACCTTAGCAGTAATAATAATAGTGGTAATAATGATAATAATAATAATAATAATAATAATGCCTCATTCTTGGATCACCAAAAGCCTAGAGATCTTCAAGATGGCAGACAACATCAGAGAGTTGTTGAGCCAAAGTATGAAGTCCTGGAAAACAGAGTTAACATCAGCAGGAGAATCCTTGGGAGGCGTGAAGATCAAGAGAGGTATCTTCCAGGAAGATAGTCTGTCCCCTCTGTTGTTTGTGCTTGCCCTGATGCCCCTGGCCATTATACTGCGAAAAGTGAGAGCAGGATACAAGTTGGGAAAAAGATGTTACCCGTCTATTTCGTTCTTACTGCTTCCTCTTTCTCTGTATCTTTACCCTCTCTAGCAGTCACTCTCTCTGTTAGCCTCTTCCTCACCCTTCACTCACTCATTCTCCGTCACTACCTCTCCTCCTCCTCCTTCTTCCCGTTTGACCTGTGCGTAAATCTTTTCTTTCGCACGCTTGGCCAGGCCGGTCGGCATTTTCCCTCTCTCTCGTCTACGATTTCACAGAACTTATGTTTACCGAATTCACAGACTAGACCCCTTCTTCCTCCCGTTAGACCTGTGCGAAATTCCTTCCTTGCTCACATTTCAACCAGGTTTGATGGTCTTTATTCTCTCTCGTTCACGATTTCACCGAATTTAAATTCATAGAAATTTGTAACTTGACTCCTTCTTCCTCATTTTTCGTTGCTTCACCATTTTTGTTTGTTTACACTCGTGTCCCCTTTATTTACGTGTCCCAACGACTTTTTTTAGCCGTTGCTCGCACCAACCGGAGGTATATGGTCTTTAAAGCGATGAAATACCAATGATGGTTGGAAGATCACTGATGAAGGACTAACTTTATTCATATGTAACCCATTAGCAGCCCCGCAGCATGTTTATTTCATATATATATATATATATATATATATATATGTTACAGGGTATCAATATGAGTTAGTAACTCTGTATTTTATTTGCATATATATATATATATATATATATATATATATATATACCGGACATGTATATATATGAATTTTATGGTAAAAATATGCATTTCATACAGCAGAATGTATGTTGTGTGTATAATTATTGAGAAAAAGCGTAGGAAGTAGCGGCAGATATATGTTGACTTTGAAGTATGAGTAGAATGGAGTATGTAGCATTTGTGCGTGGAGACTTCTCTTGTGTAATTCATGTATATATATATATATATATATATATATATATATATAAATTATTAAAAACAACGAAATAAAAAAACAAAAAACAAGTTCCTTATATTAAAAAAATCATCACTTTACGATCGTTTCTAGGATATATGTGTGTGTTGGTATGTATATCATATATACCTATGTAAAAATTAAGACAGCATGTATATGTGAAGACAGCATGTATATGTGAAGGTATGTATATTTTCTCTGATAATTTGTAATATTTTTACATAGATCTATATGATATACATACCGACACACATATACATCCTAGAAACGATCGTAAAATGATGATTTTTTAATATAAGGAACTTGTTCTTTGTTTTTATTTCATTGTTCTTTGTTTACCTATGATTTTTATCGAAAATTTTTGAATGGAACTTCTCTTCTCATGATATTTGGATTAGATTGAGTTCTTCATACGGATTGGACACTACCGTATAATTTCGTAGATTTATCTACATATATATATATATATATATATATATATATATATATATATATATATATATATATATACATTAAAAACAATAGAAAGCCGGGCTGGAATTTTTCTGTAGAATTTTAATTCCGTAAAAACATATATTTGTATGGCACAGCTTCATCAACCAATAAAAGACCAAGGCGATTTCATCAGGCGTTAAATACAGCATTAATTCTATGAGATATTAGGTAAAAGAATTACGGCGAACACGAACACAAAAAATAGAACCTAGAGGATCGATTATATTCGGGATGGCTTGCCAATTCAGTGATTTGTGACGTCAAACCATTCGAAATATATATAGTGTTTTTAATGCTAAATTTCCAGTCAGACCATTTGTGATACATAATGAATATTTAAAACCTTTTCTGAACCAGCCAAGGGATACCATTATTTTCGTAACGTCGAGTGCTTTAATTTGATGCAGCCAGTTTACTAACCGGAATCACCATTTGGAAGCTGATGGCCAGTGCCACCAGGTGGATTCCAGCAGAGAGCAGGCGGAGGAACGCTGTCTTGACCACCAGACAGAAACAGCCGACTGTCATCAGACTACCAGCCCCTGCTTCTGCTGTAATCCACCATATATATAATTTATTTATTTTCATACACGGAACAAAAGCGTTGTCTAATTTATATTTAACACACACACACACACACACACACATATTTATATATATATGTCGATGATCGAGCTCTATCATCCGATTATGATGCAAGACTATGCGATTTCATCAGAGGTTATTTGCAGGATTATATAACAGTCATACGTTGAAGACAAATATAGGATGGAAGATGAGAGATTCAGAAAAAAGTAGAAGATAGAAAATAGAGTTTATACACACACACACATATATATATATATATATATATATCACTTAATTTAATTATGTCTCATATAAAATAATACAACCAGCTATCCACGAAATACTGATTAGTTAGCACCCCAAACACTAAATTGGGAAAATACTTAGGTATATCCTAATGTCTGTTGAGTGAGATGGAGTTGGTCAGAGTATCACTTAAGGCTTTCTCTGTTAATGTATTAAATTTTATATATATATATATATATTTTATATATATATATATATGTGTGTGTGTGTGTGTGTGTGTGTGTGTGTGTGTGTGTGTGTGTGTGTGTGTGTGTGTGTGTGTGTGTGTGTGTGTGTGTGTGTGTGTGTCGAAAACACTACTCGAAAAGGAGAACTGGTCAATATCATCGGAAGCCGCAGGTTTTTTCCAGAGTTTCCCTCTCTTGGAAAGATATTGTGACAACAACTGGAGGCCTTTCACTCCCAGGTGAAAAAAACAATATTAGACATATGTGTATACACACACACACACACACACACACACACACACACACACACACACACACACACACACACACACACACACATATATATATATATATATATATATATAAACGATCATATGCATGTTTACATAGAGATGTGTTCGGTAGAGGGCGCTGTAATGACTGTCTATGTTTATATATTTTCAGGTGCGGCGGTTCAAACCTTAAGACATCTGTTCCATTATCTGACAAGTAACACAAACAGGAACCGTATCAACCATCATCATCAACAACAGCACTAAAAACTGTTGTACTACTACTACTTTTACTACTACTAGTGCTGTTACTACTGCCACTATTACTAGTACTACTACTACTATTACTACTACTACTAGTAGTAGTACTACTGCTACTGTTGCTACTACTACTACTACTACTACTACTAACTGTAGGTGATATATGAGTAAAACATATCTACGAACCGCCATAGAATCCACCAGGGATATCCTATCTTTCCCTTCATCCACCCATCATTACTGTATAAAGTCACTTAGATCTACCCTCTCAACACCCCACCTCCCCTCCCAACACCCGACCTCCCCTCTCAACACCCCACCTCCCCTCTCAACACCCCACCTCCCCTCTCAACACCCCACCTCGCCTTTCAACAGCTCAGCTCCCCTCCCAACACCCGACCTACCCTCTCAACACCCCACCCCCCTCTCAACAGCCCCCTCCCCTCTCAACACTCCACCTACCCTCTCAACACCCCACCTCCCCTTTCAACACCCCAGCCATCGTCTGCCTCCATTCTTTATTTCTATAGTTATTCTCATTTAGAAGCGCTCTCTCTCTCTCTCTCTCTCATATATATATGGTGGCTGCCAACTCGTTTTCGAGTACGGCCACTACTTTATATCCATGTAGGAGAACCCTATATATACATACACACACACACACACATATATATATATATATATATGTATATATATATATATATATATATATATATATATATATATATATATATATATATAAACACATACAGACAGATAGAGAGAGAGACACTACATATATATATATATATATATATATATTAAAAAAAACACATACAGAGAGATAGAGAGAGAGATACTACATATATATATATATATATATATATATATATATATATATAGCCGTTTCTGCTAGTCTGGTTATGAAATAGATTACAGTAATGTCCCCCAAAGGAATTATTCTAAGAAACGTCACTGAGCTGCAGTTAGACAAGATGGCGAAGGACAACACCTACAGATTGCAGTGTGAAGGACAACACCTATAAACTACAGGTCTAGGTTGTTGGCAGAATATCAGAGAACGGCAATGTTATTGCCTGCTATATTAAGAATAGCAAACTGTAAACAAACCAATTCGAGGATCTCTATGCTATCTCTTCATCTACTAGAAATAACAGCTAATTCATCCTTACGTCCCATCGTAGAGCATGTAAAGAGAGAAATGGATGGGTGCTGGTGGTTGGGGTGTTTCAAGGCCAAATTTTAATGTATACCATGTATAAAAGAACTGGCTGTGTGTATTTGGTATCCAATTGTTGCCCGTGCATGTTGTAGGAGGGTTAATACTGGCAAGGACAGTCAATTGTAAAACATTGCTTCAGACAGACCCTCGTGATGCTCATAAAATATGCTAAGGAACTCCCAAGCTCTGCTTCAACAACGATATACACAGGAAGTCGCCAAAAGATTTATACACACTCCAACAGCATTCTAATAGATATTACCTGTACAGGTGATCAGAGTGTGTATACATTTTTGGGGACAACCTGTATTCATGAAAGGCTTAGTAAACGGCCAGATATCCCTGGTATCAGTGAACTTCATCAAGAATAGATTGATTAAAGCTAATGCGTGTTAATCTGAACCACAGCTTGACCTCCACCACAACTACACCACTCCAAACATCAGAAAATATGCTACCACGAACACCTTCTCCCCCAACAACAACAACAACAACAACAACAGTACCATGCGACATCAATCTAATTTCTCTCTCAGCATGTATTATTAAGATTTGAAAACAAATTTTGATTATATCATGATTATTTCTGGAATAGAATCATGATAAAGGCAATTTACCAACCTCAGTAGGCGTGCAGCTCTCATGGTGCACAGGCAGAACACACACCTCCACACACACACATACACACACACATTATATATATATATATATATATATATATATATATTATATATATATAATATTTACAACTGTTCAAACGCGCTACCTTAGGTTTCAAAGACCAATTATGGCGACCACGGCAGACTATAAGTGTTGATGCAGAATGCGTGAAGAAGAGATCGAAAAATCTAGACCCCATCCATCAGGCGCCAGTATGAACTGGCGAATCGGCTCTCATATATATATATATATATATATATATATATATATATATATATATATATATATATATTACACAGAGAGAAGTGTGTTACACAGTGAGGTGTGTGTAAATAATTATTACATGTGGGTCTAACCGTTACTGTATGGAAAACAACACCTACAGGTAACATTCTTTGTTCTTCTTTGAGCTAATATTATTATTACTGTGAACTGCGGAATATTCTAATTCCGATTCTTGTATAATATATATATATATATATATATATATATATATATATATATATATATATATATATATATATATATATATTGGAAGGAAGTAATATGCCAATAAAGTTTATATATATGTTGCAAAAGTAGCTTTGATCTAACTTTTTATTCGTACTATCACCCCACCCCCACCACCTTAACTCTGGAATATACCCGACACGAGACTGTACTTTTAACAGCTTCGAGTGGTTGGACGTCGAACCGCCTATAGCTTACATATTTAACTAACACACGCACAAACACACATGTATACAGGTATATATATATATATATATATATATATATATATATTAGCACAGGTCTTTACTATCCATTCCATAAAATTAATGAAAATCTAAATTACGTAAGTTTCAATTCTAATCCTAGAAGTATTAAAAACACTATTGTCAATAGCGTCCAACAACAGATTTCACGCATCTCTGCTAATAAAAATATTTTTGATGATAAGGCAGAATATTACAATGAAGCTTTACATAGAGCAGGATACTCGAATAAAATTAAATAGATAACAATGACATGACAAATCTTCCTAGAATTCATTATAATAATTGCTTCTACTTTAGGCACAAGGCCAGCAAATACCAGTGCATTACTGGTACTTTATTTTATCGACCCCGTAAGGATGAAAGGCAAAGTTAACCTCGGCGGGATTTGAACTCAGAATGGCAAGGGCCGTAACTCTATGCATCAAAGCATGGCGTCCGACTCTCTACCGATACTGCCAATCCACCTCTGAAGTATTAATTATAATAGTATTAAACAATTTAACTTAAACACTAAACCAAACAAAAAAGCTAGAACTAGAAATATTATTTGGAACTCTCGTTAAAACACCTTTAGCAAAGCTATTTTTTAAAGCACTAGATAAATGTTTTCCTAAAGCCCACAGATACCACTCTATGTTTAACAGACACACTATAAAACTATCCTACTCTACTACTATGAAGATAGCACAAAATATAAATAAAATTAATAATAGAAACTTAAATTTAAACCCTAACCAAACTAACCAAGATAGCAATAATAATATTTCTAACAACAATATTCAGAATAATAGTACCGTTCCGAACAACAACTCCAGAAGAAATGTAACTGTAGAATTAAATCAAACTGCCCTTTACAAAATAATTGCTTAGACAAAAACGTAATTTATAAATGCACAGTTAAAACTCGAGACAAAGTATTTAACTATATAGGTGCCACTTCTACAAAATTCAAAGAACGCTGGTTTAACCATAAACACACATTTAATAGATCCGATAAAAAATCTTCCACTTCACTTTCACATTTAATTTGGAACTTAAAAGACAACAATATAGACTATTCAATATCTTGGGGAATGATTTCGAAAACACCTGCATACCGAAATATGGCTTTCTCAAGATTCTGTAACTTGAGTATCGAAGACATTTTTTTAATAATTAACTGTCTATTTTATATAATTAATTTTTATATAATTAATTCTATTAATCTTAAAACAGAATTATTTTCTCCTTGCAGACCTCGCCAAAATTCCACTTTCAGAAGTATTTTTAATTTATGATATTCATTACACTTGTCTATATCTTATACACATTCAAAATGATCCTATTTTCTTTAAAAATTTAAATTAAAATTTTTTAAATGATCTTCGTTCTTAATTTTTAATATTTCTACTATTTTTACCATTTGACATTCATTTTTTAATATATTTGTTTACTATTTTTACCTTTTGATATTATTTTCCTAATGATACCCCTCTAAATATATTTTTTTAGATGCAGATTGATAATTTTTAATTGACATTCTGAAAGTTTATCCTCTTTACGATAGTTCTTCGAAATGCACAATACTTTTTCCCTCTTCTTTTGATCTTCAAACTTTCACACATCTTTCCACTAAAATAATATATAATTGAAATTAATCTCACACAAAATAATATATAATTTTCTCTATATATTTTCTGAGTAAATCATTCCTCAAATTTAACGGTTAACAAATAAGATTGGAGTTATCTTTCCCTTTTCAATCGTGGAAACATAAACATTATATTATAATATAATATGTATGATAAACTATATAACTTCGCTAAATTAACAATATTCTGAAAACATTTTCAATGTTGGAACCAAATATTTGAATCTACAAATTGTTCTCCTCTTACAACTTGAACTATGTGTTTTTTATGTAAAATGCAAAATCAACTTCCTTCATATTAGAAATATAAACAACTAATAATTGTAAATTATTTCTATTTCTATAATACTTATACATGCACAATTATTAATCTATATAGATATTTATATACTTGCAACCCATTGCAATGTAATAAGATAAAATCTACTTACAACCATAAATCTTCATATAATCTAATTGATTATATATATAATATTATAACTCATAATATAGCTAAATAAATTTAAATTCTGGAATCATATTCCACCATTCTCGCAAATTGTTAATTCCTTTTAAATTAACGTAAATACAAGCGCTTCTTTCTTTTTTTCTTCTTCTCCCTACTCATACATACATATATCCTAATTATTTAAATTCTGCATAGAGTCTAAAATAACGTGGTTTCAGGCCTATAACTCAATCTCATTTGCATACTCATCTTAATAATTTGAAACAACTGACTTTTCTTCTCTTTTCCCTTCACTATCCAAGAAGGGTATCTTTTCTTGGTTATGTTAAAATTTATAAAACAAACTTTGTATTTTATCTGATGAAAGCGTACCAAAGTTTTGGTACCCTTGAAATATATATAATAGAATAAATATGGTTTTATAAATATAGTTTCCATTTATTAAATATCATTGTATGTATATATATGATGTGAGAAAAACCACAGACCGTCCATCTCAACCCTACTTTTGAAAAGCAGAAGAACTGCGAAACCGGTAAAGGAACCAAATATATATATATTTTTTAAAAAATAAGACGCCAGGTGCATTTTCGATTTCATCTTTTTTTCTTTATACTTTCACTCGTGTAGGACACCTTGGTTATTTTTCATTTTGTAAAAGAAAACTCACTTCCTAATATATATATTTCTTGGAACTCTTTTAACCATCTTTTGATCTTATATTATATATATATATAATATAGGTTTGTGTGTATGTGTGTATATCTTTGTATCCATGTTTCTCTATATATGTGAGTTTATAGATAACATATCTATATTGCTGTGACCGTGTGTACACATGTAAGTGTATATTGCTACGGTTTAACACCTAAATAAATAAGAGAATCTATAAATTCTAAACAATTTAAATGTATTTATCACTGGGAATTACAATCTACAGGTTTAATTTATACCACGTGAGAAACTCTTTAAATGTGGGCATGTGGCTCTTAATCAAACACACACACACATATATACACATACACATACATATTTATATACCTATACATCCATATAAACATATGCATATTCATATATATGTTTATATATATACATAATAATACATATATATATATATATATATATATAATTAAGTTAAAAATGTACATCCACATATGTATACTGAAATAATAGTATGCATATGAATACACACACGTGTACATATGTAGATGTACCGAGTTTTCACTGGTCACTTTACTGTGAGTGTCCAGCTATTCTGTATGTAAACACACATACAAACCGGTTTTTAGAGTCATACTGGTTTTTGAGGAAACACCTTTCCTCTATTCTCCAGAAAGCCAGACAAGGAATATTGGACTAGTTTCGATGTTGTTACATCTCATCAGCAATATTTACCTATCTTCCGGCCTCTCTAGAGAATCGTGAAAGCACATATCGCTATATGCTTTTTCTATGAAAATTAGTAGTGGGCAGACCAATTTGCATAGAGCGTGAGTACGTACCGGTTCAACGGAGACGATAAAAACAAATAACGAAACGAAATTAAATTTCGTTTCGTTTGTAACTCACTTTTGTATGACTGACGCTTAAACAATTAAGTTAAAAATGTACATCCACATATGTATACTGAAATAATAGTATGCATATGAATACACACACGTGTACATATGTAGATGTACCGAGTTTTCACTGGTCACTTTACTGTGAGTGTCCAGCTATTCTGTATGTAAACACACATACAAACCGGTTTTTAGAGTCATACTGGTTTTTGAGGAAACACCTTTCCTCTATTCTCCAGAAAGCCAGACAAGGAATATTGGACTAGTTTCGATGTTGTTACATCTCATCAGCAATATTTACCTATCTTCCGGCCTCTCTAGAGAATCGTGAAAGCACATATCGCTATATGCTTTTTCTATGAAAATTAGTAGTGGGCAGACCAATTTGCATAGAGCGTGAGTACGTACCGGTTCAACGGAGACGATAAAAACAAATAACGAAACGAAATTAAATTTCGTTTCGTTTGTAACTCACTTTTGTATGACTGACGCTTAAACAATTAAGTTAAAAATGTACATCCACATATGTATACTGAAATAATAGTATGCATATGAATACACACACGTGTACATATGTAGATGTACCGAGTTTTCACTGGTCACTTTACTGTGAGTGTCCAGCTATTCTGTATGTAAACACACATACAAACCGGTTTTTAGAGTCATACTGGTTTTTGAGGAAACACCTTTCCTCTATTCTCCAGAAAGCCAGACAAGGAATATTGGACTAGTTTCGATGTTGTTACATCTCATCAGCAATATTTACCTATCTTCCGGCCTCTCTAGAGAATCGTGAAAGCACATATCGCTATATGCTTTTTCTATGAAAATTAGTAGTGGGCAGACCAATTTGCATAGAGCGTGAGTACGTACCGGTTCAACGGAGACGATAAAAACAAATAACGAAACGAAATTAAATTTCGTTTCGTTTGTAACTCACTTTTGTATGACTGACGCTTAAACAATTAAGTTAAAAATGTACATCCACATATGTATACTGAAATAATAGTATGCATATGAATACACACACGTGTACATATGTAGATGTACCGAGTTTTCACTGGTCACTTTACTGTGAGTGTCCAGCTATTCTGTATGTAAACACACATACAAACCGGTTTTTAGAGTCATACTGGTTTTTGAGGAAACACCTTTCCTCTATTCTCCAGAAAGCCAGACAAGGAATATTGGACTAGTTTCGATGTTGTTACATCTCATCAGCAATATTTACCTATCTTCCGGCCTCTCTAGAGAATCGTGAAAGCACATATCGCTATATGCTTTTTCTATGAAAATTAGTAGTGGGCAGACCAATTTGCATAGAGCGTGAGTACGTACCGGTTCAACGGAGACGATAAAAACAAATAACGAAACGAAATTAAATTTCGTTTCGTTTGTAACTCACTTTTGTATGACTGACGCTTAAACAATTAAGTTAAAAATGTACATCCACATATGTATACTGAAATAATAGTATGCATATGAATACACACACGTGTACATATGTAGATGTACCGAGTTTTCACTGGTCACTTTACTGTGAGTGTCCAGCTATTCTGTATGTAAACACACATACAAACCGGTTTTTAGAGTCATACTGGTTTTTGAGGAAACACCTTTCCTCTATTCTCCAGAAAGCCAGACAAGGAATATTGGACTAGTTTCGATGTTGTTACATCTCATCAGCAATATTTACCTATCTTCCGGCCTCTCTAGAGAATCGTGAAAGCACATATCGCTATATGCTTTTTCTATGAAAATTAGTAGTGGGCAGACCAATTTGCATAGAGCGTGAGTACGTACCGGTTCAACGGAGACGATAAAAACAAATAACGAAACGAAATTAAATTTCGTTTCGTTTGTAACTCACTTTTGTATGACTGACGCTTAAACAATTAAGTTAAAAATGTACATCCACATATGTATACTGAAATAATAGTATGCATATGAATACACACACGTGTACATATGTAGATGTACCGAGTTTTCACTGGTCACTTTACTGTGAGTGTCCAGCTATTCTGTATGTAAACACACATACAAACCGGTTTTTAGAGTCATACTGGTTTTTGAGGAAACACCTTTCCTCTATTCTCCAGAAAGCCAGACAAGGAATATTGGACTAGTTTCGATGTTGTTACATCTCATCAGCAATATTTACCTATCTTCCGGCCTCTCTAGAGAATCGTGAAAGCACATATCGCTATATGCTTTTTCTATGAAAATTAGTAGTGGGCAGACCAATTTGCATAGAGCGTGAGTACGTACCGGTTCAACGGAGACGATAAAAACAAATAACGAAACGAAATTAAATTTCGTTTCGTTTGTAACTCACTTTTGTATGACTGACGCTTAAACAATTAAGTTAAAAATGTACATCCACATATGTATACTGAAATAATAGTATGCATATGAATACACACACGTGTACATATGTAGATGTACCGAGTTTTCACTGGTCACTTTACTGTGAGTGTCCAGCTATTCTGTATGTAAACACACATACAAACCGGTTTTTAGAGTCATACTGGTTTTTGAGGAAACACCTTTCCTCTATTCTCCAGAAAGCCAGACAAGGAATATTGGACTAGTTTCGATGTTGTTACATCTCATCAGCAATATTTACCTATCTTCCGGCCTCTCTAGAGAATCGTGAAAGCACATATCGCTATATGCTTTTTCTATGAAAATTAGTAGTGGGCAGACCAATTTGCATAGAGCGTGAGTACGTACCGGTTCAACGGAGACGATAAAAACAAATAACGAAACGAAATTAAATTTCGTTTCGTTTGTAACTCACTTTTGTATGACTGACGCTTAAACAATTAAGTTAAAAATGTACATCCACATATGTATACTGAAATAATAGTATGCATATGAATACACACACGTGTACATATGTAGATGTACCGAGTTTTCACTGGTCACTTTACTGTGAGTGTCCAGCTATTCTGTATGTAAACACACATACAAACCGGTTTTTAGAGTCATACTGGTTTTTGAGGAAACACCTTTCCTCTATTCTCCAGAAAGCCAGACAAGGAATATTGGACTAGTTTCGATGTTGTTACATCTCATCAGCAATATTTACCTATCTTCCGGCCTCTCTAGAGAATCGTGAAAGCACATATCGCTATATGCTTTTTCTATGAAAATTAGTAGTGGGCAGACCAATTTGCATAGAGCGTGAGTACGTACCGGTTCAACGGAGACGATAAAAACAAATAACGAAACGAAATTAAATTTCGTTTCGTTTGTAACTCACTTTTGTATGACTGACGCTTAAACAATTAAGTTAAAAATGTACATCCACATATGTATACTGAAATAATAGTATGCATATGAATACACACACGTGTACATATGTAGATGTACCGAGTTTTCACTGGTCACTTTACTGTGAGTGTCCAGCTATTCTGTATGTAAACACACATACAAACCGGTTTTTAGAGTCATACTGGTTTTTGAGGAAACACCTTTCCTCTATTCTCCAGAAAGCCAGACAAGGAATATTGGACTAGTTTCGATGTTGTTACATCTCATCAGCAATATTTACCTATCTTCCGGCCTCTCTAGAGAATCGTGAAAGCACATATCGCTATATGCTTTTTCTATGAAAATTAGTAGTGGGCAGACCAATTTGCATAGAGCGTGAGTACGTACCGGTTCAACGGAGACGATAAAAACAAATAACGAAACGAAATTAAATTTCGTTTCGTTTGTAACTCACTTTTGTATGACTGACGCTTAAACAATTAAGTTAAAAATGTACATCCACATATGTATACTGAAATAATAGTATGCATATGAATACACACACGTGTACATATGTAGATGTACCGAGTTTTCACTGGTCACTTTACTGTGAGTGTCCAGCTATTCTGTATGTAAACACACATACAAACCGGTTTTTAGAGTCATACTGGTTTTTGAGGAAACACCTTTCCTCTATTCTCCAGAAAGCCAGACAAGGAATATTGGACTAGTTTCGATGTTGTTACATCTCATCAGCAATATTTACCTATCTTCCGGCCTCTCTAGAGAATCGTGAAAGCACATATCGCTATATGCTTTTTCTATGAAAATTAGTAGTGGGCAGACCAATTTGCATAGAGCGTGAGTACGTACCGGTTCAACGGAGACGATAAAAACAAATAACGAAACGAAATTAAATTTCGTTTCGTTTGTAACTCACTTTTGTATGACTGACGCTTAAACAATTAAGTTAAAAATGTACATCCACATATGTATACTGAAATAATAGTATGCATATGAATACACACACGTGTACATATGTAGATGTACCGAGTTTTCACTGGTCACTTTACTGTGAGTGTCCAGCTATTCTGTATGTAAACACACATACAAACCGGTTTTTAGAGTCATACTGGTTTTTGAGGAAACACCTTTCCTCTATTCTCCAGAAAGCCAGACAAGGAATATTGGACTAGTTTCGATGTTGTTACATCTCATCAGCAATATTTACCTATCTTCCGGCCTCTCTAGAGAATCGTGAAAGCACATATCGCTATATGCTTTTTCTATGAAAATTAGTAGTGGGCAGACCAATTTGCATAGAGCGTGAGTACGTACCGGTTCAACGGAGACGATAAAAACAAATAACGAAACGAAATTAAATTTCGTTTCGTTTGTAACTCACTTTTGTATGACTGACGCTTAAACAATTAAGTTAAAAATGTACATCCACATATGTATACTGAAATAATAGTATGCATATGAATACACACACGTGTACATATGTAGATGTACCGAGTTTTCACTGGTCACTTTACTGTGAGTGTCCAGCTATTCTGTATGTAAACACACATACAAACCGGTTTTTAGAGTCATACTGGTTTTTGAGGAAACACCTTTCCTCTATTCTCCAGAAAGCCAGACAAGGAATATTGGACTAGTTTCGATGTTGTTACATCTCATCAGCAATATTTACCTATCTTCCGGCCTCTCTAGAGAATCGTGAAAGCACATATCGCTATATGCTTTTTCTATGAAAATTAGTAGTGGGCAGACCAATTTGCATAGAGCGTGAGTACGTACCGGTTCAACGGAGACGATAAAAACAAATAACGGAACGAAATTAAATTTCGTTTCGTTTGTAACTCACTTTTGTATGACTGACGCTTAAACAATTAAGTTAAAAATGTACATCCACATATGTATACTGAAATAATAGTATGCATATGAATACACACACGTGTACATATGTAGATGTACCGAGTTTTCACTGGTCACTTTACTGTGAGTGTCCAGCTATTCTGTATGTAAACACACATACAAACCGGTTTTTAGAGTCATACTGGTTTTTGAGGAAACACCTTTCCTCTATTCTCCAGAAAGCCAGACAAGGAATATTGGACTAGTTTCGATGTTGTTACATCTCATCAGCAATATTTACCTATCTTCCGGCCTCTCTAGAGAATCGTGAAAGCACATATCGCTATATGCTTTTTCTATGAAAATTAGTAGTGGGCAGACCAATTTGCATAGAGCGTGAGTACGTACCGGTTCAACGGAGACGATAAAAACAAATAACGAAACGAAATTTAATTTCGTTTCGTTATTTGTTTTTATATATATATATATATATATATATATATATATATATATACATATTTATATATATACATAATCATACTAACATTCATATATTTATATATATATATATATACATATGTTTTAATATATATATATAAATATATGCATACTCTATGTATATGCATATATACATATCTAAGCGCTTATATGTGTGCGTAGACACACATATGTATCTAGATATATATATATGTAAAATTATTCCGTCGAGGATGATGCATATATATTGGCACAAAATATTCATATACATATATACACGTTCACTCCATGGGAACGGACACACGGCCTCACAAACACAGCCCCACACACACGGCCCCACACACACAGCCCCCACACACGGCTCCACACACACAGCGTCACACACACGGCCTCACACACACAGCATCACACACACAGCCTCATACACACCCCACACACACAGCCTCACACACACGGCCTCACACACATCCTCACACACACGGCCTCCCACAATTGGCCTCACACACACGGCCTCCCACAACCTCACACAGCCCCACACGCACTCGCATACACGGCCTCTACACACACACAAATTTCAACACATACCCTTACACACACACAAATATTTCAACAGCTTTTGAAACAGACAAAGTCAATAAATATATATCAACATTTAGGGGCACTGAGGCTACAAAAGTCCGATGGGCTGCCTCCGGGTAGGCGAAAGAGGAAAAAGGAAAGGGAAGATGAGGGGGAGTGGAAGGAAGTGATAGGAAGAAATAAAGGGTAGAAGAAAAGAAAAAGGATAAGAAAAGAAGTACATCTACCTATGTTAGTTGGAGTTTCCCCTATCTTGTTCGGCAAGTGTGGAAAAGAAGGATGTTGCAGCCATTGGCTACAACCCGGGTCATGAAGGGGTTTGAGGGCGAGATAAGTCCTACGCAATCGGTGTTTACATGCAGTTACAAGTTCGTCTTTTTTGTTTAGGAGTTGGTCCTTCGTAAGCAGCATTTGTAATGTTTCCCCGAGCATAAGTTACACGGACTGCGTCCTCCCGTGTAGGAGTTAGCCCTGGGCAGTAAGCTCCAAGTAAGATTGTATGTTATGTTATTACGTTGGAGGTCCCAGATGTGGCCCGAAAGTGTAGTGGCATGTCACCGGGCCGAGTTTCGGAATGTATGTCGGTGTTGGTAGAGCCGGATCTTAAAGTCACTCAGTGTCATTCGTCTTTGTGTGAATATAGGACTACAGACCATACTCTACTCTGGTGTTTTAATATTTCTCCCTTTCTATATTTGACCTCTTTTGGCGAAACATTCGCCTACCGTTCTTTCGATTCTTTGTCAGTTGACCAACTTGAGATACTTATTCATCTATATTTCTGTAATCCCCCCCCACCTCCCTTGTTTTTGTTATGTCACGATATGCACTGGAATGAAAGGTCTCAACTTTGATCACCAAAAACCCGAGTAATTTCCAGAGGTTGACTGCGGAGATGGGATTGTCCGTCTTTCCATTGCTTCTTTCCATTATCTTTGTCCTTGTACGCCTTATTATATACATATGTATATATATATATATATATATATATATTAGTAGAGGGGTTAAAGTGAGTGAATGATCAACAGGTTCATGTCAGTGTGCTACAATTATATTTACATAAAACTGGCCAGCCTTCGTCCACTCTAGCTCTTCATCTATCAGAAAGAAATATTCGTCGTACGTATATATAACTCATGTGTGATATACAAAAGATTTTACAGACATTCATCTACACACACATAGTAATATATATATATATATATATAAATAGTAATATATATATATATATATATATATAAATAGTAATATATATATATATATATATATATAAATAGTAATATATATATATATACGTATGTATATATATATAAGTATAAGTATATAAGTATATATATATAAGTATATATATATAAGTATATATATATAAGTATATATATATAAGTATATATATATATATATATATATATATATATAAGTATATATATATAAGTATATATATATATATATATATATATATATATAAGTATATATATATAAGTATATATATATAAGTATATATATATATATATATATATATATATATATATATATATATATATATATATATATAAGGATATATATATATATATATATATATATATATATATATATATATATATATATATAAGTATATATATATATATATATATAAGTATATATATATATAAGTATATACATATATATATATATAAGTATATACATATATATATATAAGTATATATATATATAAGTATATATATATATATATATATATATATATATATATAAGTATATATATATATATAAGTATATATATATATATATATATATATATATATATAAGTATATATATATATATAAGTATATATATATATATAAGTATATATATATATATAAGTATATATAATATATATATATATATATATATATATAAGTATATATATATATAAGTATATATATATATAAGTATATATATATATAAGTATATATATATATATATATAAGTATATATATATATATATATAAGTATATATATATATATATAAGTATATATATATATATATATATGACACGTTGAATCGTTGAATTCAAAGAACTTTCTAGTGAAACTGTTGATGTTTCTCTTTTCGAAATTCTAAATGTATCTATTTTGATAAAATGTTGGTTTTAGTTTTTCCTCTCATATACTGAATTAATATGGCGCCTTCACATGTAGTAAATCTAATTTAATCCACATCTAACTCGACGTTTCTTTGGCTCAGTTAAGTCTATTTCCCTTGGCAATATTCTTTCTAGAAAAAAACATCTGAAAGTAAAGGCGTAATGTTTACTATGTCTTGTGTTGGGAAACCTAAGTTTATTCAATACATTTATATATGAGCACACCCATATATTACTGTGTGTGTATATATATATATATATATATATATATATATATATATATATATATATATATATACACATGTATTTATATTTATATATATATATATATACACACACGTACATTTATATATATATATACACACACATGAAATTATGTATATATATATATATATATATATATATATATATATATATATATATATATATATATATATACACACACACACTAGTAATTATATATATACACACGTGTTTATATATATATATTTGTACATATATATATATATGTATGTATATATGTAATATGTATGTAAACATATGTTTGATCAGACTTCGTAGTTAAGAGTCGTTAATAGTGCTAAACATCTTATTTAGGTGTATCTTTCTATCTATCTATCTATCATATATGCACACATACACTCACTCCCGCACACATACGTGTATATAATCATATGTATATAATTATATATATATATATATATAAATACACACACACAGTTCAAGAGTAACCGATCATAAAGAGAGAGATAGAATTAGGAGAGGAGAGATTGGTGAGTTAATTAGAAGCCAAAGCGTAAAGGCATGTACTCAATGTGCAATATGCAGTAGAAAGCAGCTAGGTGGCTGGGTTCATGCAGAAGTTAGGTGCACAGAGCTGGAAATATTCATTAGTTAAGCAAAACAAGACCACAAATTTCACAAGGAAGACATTATTAAAAGATTGTCAACATATTTTAGTTTGATGTGAGGAATGTAGAGAATAATAATAATAATATTAATAATAATAATGTCCGTTTACAATTGTTTCGCTACTCCATATAATATTTCTGGATCAGATGACTATATATCATAATTGATCTGGTTCAGTTGAAAATGATTAACATATTTAAAATCTATCCTATCTAAACATCCCCCCCCCCCAACCATAGATATTACAAACTCTTTAATAAAAATAACATTAAAATATCATTCTCCACAACACCTAACCTAGCTAGCCACATCACATTCAGTAACCATCATAAACTAAGACAGTATATCTCCCACACCGCGGTACCACCACCCCTATCAAATACACCACGCCACTACACCAATAATTACTCTAGTAGCACACCTCCCCCATCTAATCCTTCTAGCACTGACCTACCGCTTAGGTTAAAATACCCTACTCTCACTAACCGCAGAAGCAACTGCAACTGCCGTTACCCTAATGCATGCCCATTAAATGGACACTGCCTGACACCCAACATAATCTATAGGTGCACGGTTAAAACTGCTTCGAATACCAGCACTTATATCGGGTCTACCTCTCACCCTTTTAAGGTACACTATAACGCGCACTCTTTTTCCTTCCGAGACCCTAGCAACAGATGTTCGACATCTCTAGCTAGGCTCATTAAAAACCCTAAATTAAGCAACGTTCAACACTCACTAAAATAGGATATCGTGGCTAGGGCCCAACCGTTCAATGGACGAAGAAAATCTTGTGATCTCTGTATTACAGAAGCATATTACATAACTCTATCACGACCTATACCGATTAACGATAGAACGGAGGAACTATTAGCTGTCAACACTGAAGGGCTAATTCCTTCGCCAATAGAATATTTGACCCAACACAGTCATCTAGCCCCATTTTTACTTGTAGCTAATAAGTTAAATAGCTATGACTAACTTAGATAATTATAGGTTACCTCCCCTACATTGTCTCTCAATTAAAACAATTTTAAATTAACACTTAACTATAAACTACCCACAATTTCTAATCTCTCGAGGAGTTACTTCCCCTGAAACCACCCTCTAATTAGTAAGGTAAATATGTCCTTTGGCGGCCATCTTGTTACCCATAGGTAGATCTGACACAATCCAGCCTCGCCAGATGAATACTGCTTGATTATGGCTGACAACTGATGCAACCAAGACACCATAGTGAAAAACCAATATATGGAACATTATATTATGTAACATTCTCTCATTATTTTAATTTATATTCCTTTGAAGTTCTGATGAGCCGCTCTGATTTTTAAATATGTTAATTATTTTCAACTGAACTATATCAATTATGATATATAGTCATCTGATCCAGAAATATCATATGGAGTAGCGAAACAATTGTAAACGGACATTATTATTAATAGAGTTGAAATCCCGCCGAGGTTGACTTTGCCTTTCATCCTTACGGGGTCGATAAAATGAAGTACCAGTAATGCACTGGTGAATTGCTGGCCTTGTGCCTAACGTAGAAACAATTATTATTAATATTATTATTATTATTCTCTACATTCCTTACATCAAACTAAAATATGTTAACAATCTTTTAATAATGTCTTCCTTGTGAAATTTGTGGTCTTGTTTTGCTTAACTAATGAATATATATATATATATATATATATATATATATATATATATATATATATATATATATATATATATAATTATATAAAGAATTAGTATATCTACCAACATATATATACAGATGCATACCTATGCTAGCAAATATATAGGTTTTGTTTTTGTAACTTTGTGGTTCAATGCAAGGGGATGCAGAACAATTATATGAAAGACGTAAAATAAGAAAATTATAAAAATTAACTTACTCACTAAAATTTCACTCCAACTAATTAGTTTCTGAAAGGGAATAAACGTGGTTTCTGAATGGAACCACGGAGAAAATCCAATTGTCATCAGGAAGTCTATTCTCAGTTAAGTTCCAGGCAATGCGTGGACACAGGGAACTTATACAAAAATAATTCAGTGGATTCAAAGACGTAAAATAAGAAAATTATAAAAATTAACTTACTAAAATTTCGCTCCAACTAATTAGTTTCTTATTTTACGTCTTTCAGATTTGTATGGCTGGCCGTAGACTAAAAGTGCACCATTTTCTGTAATCTGACAAACGATTGCCATACTCTTTGGAGTGTTTTCAAGCCATCATGTATGTATGTATGCATGTATGTATGAATATTATGTCGGGTCACTCTTGAGACCTACTGGTAACATGTAACACAGTACTATCTGTCCCATGGTCGGCTCCCCGACGACTAAACCGGCAACCCTACCAAGTTTACTTGGTGAGGAGGGTGATTTTGGACACCCTGCAGGACAAAAAACAAAACCTGACAAAGGGCGGAAGAATTCATAATAGTCAACGGCCATCCAAAAGTATGTAAATATGTAAATACACATGTACATATGTATGTATATGTGTATATACATGGGTGCATGTGTATGTATATGCGCGGGGACATAAAAATAGTCGGGCTGGACACCCGATCGCACAGTTAAACCACTGGGAGTGAAGGGCCACTAGTCTTTGTCAGGGCATTCTTCTAGGAGAAGGCAACTCAGGAAATTGGGATGACTCCGATATAAAACCTGCGGCTCAGTAGTTACCGATCATGTTGATCTTTTCTTCTTTTCGGGTTATAGCTACTGTCGCTCAGAGAGTGGTATTGGCTCAGTGCACAGTCTTTCCTCACTTTAAAAAATATCTTCACGCACAGGCATTGCACGATAGAATTAATTAATATTTATTAATAATAGTATATCGTGCAATGGCCATACCCGATAACGAGGGGGCAACCATCATGTATGTATGCATGTATGTAAATACAAGTGAATTCTAGTGGAATCATAAGAGTCCCTAAGTATTATACGTTTTGGGGGAGATATGTAATCTAGCGGATCCTATCTTCTTTCCAGAATTGAACACAGTTGATTTCTTCCAGAGAGAGAGAGAGAGAGAGAGAGAGAGAGAAAGAGAGAGAGAGAGAGAGAGAGAGAGAGAGAGAGAG
>OZ024749.1:2236138-2241138 GCA_964016885.1 Eledone cirrhosa
TATATATATATATATATATATATATATATATATATATATATATATATATATATATATATGAAAAATCGCGAGCTGTGTTGTTGCAAATATGATATATATAATAAATGAAGAATTAGAAATAGAGGCCGGGACTATCCGTCATCAGTGGTCTACTAGCCATCATACATATTTCATCATACGTGGAGAAAGCGGCTCATTCTCCACCCAACTCTTTTTATCCCAATAACTTAATTTAGTTAGTGCACTGCCCTAGCCGGAGGTATATGGTCTCTAATGCGAAGAAATACCTATGATGGCTAGTAGACCACTATTTCTAATTCTTCATTTATTATATATATATATATATATATATTTTTATATATATATATATATATATATATATATATATATATATATATATTTATACAGAGAGGAGAGAGGGGAGAGAGGGGAGAGATGGGAAGGTACTTAGATATGCATGTATGTAGTTAGGCAGGTAGCTAGGTAGATATGTCGGAAGGTAAAACTAACCAACCTGTGTTATATTAATATAAAGATCTGATATATGACTTGGATAGATATATGATTCTAATTGACTGATGTGTTTCACAGAGTAGAACTTGGAAACGGTTTCAAGTTAAGAATTCTTCAAAGATATATATCTCTTGTTTCCTTGCATTAAATTCAACACCCATCATCGTTTAAATACTCTACTGTGCAGTTTCCTCCATTTTAAGCTGCTTACCTAGAATTCCTTCATACGTCACTCCGACATTTCTCTTTCACTATTTCTCATTATTTCTCCAGTTCATCTTTACTCTCTCTCTCTCTCACATATTTCTCTCTCCTATATTTCATCTATCTATCTATCCTTCTGTCTATCTATCTATCTATCTATCTATCTATCTATCTATCTATCTATCTATCTATCTATCTATCTATCTATCTATCTATCTATCTATCTATCTATCTATCTATATGGCCAGCTATCTCTTGTGGCAAATAAAGAAAGATATATATCTATCCTTCTGTCTGTCCGACTATCTATCTATCTATCTTTCTATCTATCGAACAATCTATCTATCTATCTATCTTTCTATCTATGTCGAATCTATCTATCTATCTATCTTTCTATCTATGTCGAACAACTGCTGTCAAGGGTGGGACCGATCCGGTTGACCACCGAGTCTATTGTAATGATCAAGCCGCCTCCCCCCTTCAAAGATGAAGCAGAGGCGGTGTTTCTGTGCATAATAGCCATGGCGAAAGAGGTTGTATGGTGGACGCGTCTGAAAGGACTGAGGTCGGGCACCTTTCTCTCTGGCCAACAACTGGTCCGTTTCTTCCGATATCATTTCGGAAGAAGGATCAGGATGGAGAGAGAGGTGCTGCACCCCAGCCGTTTCTATGAAAGATGGGTGAAAGTGGCGAGAATGGCCCGTGTGAATGGGCCTTCACTCTACATCAGACTATAGGTGAGGAAGATGAAAGACCAAGGGAGCACCCCTTCTCTGTGCTCCTGAGGAGAAGGGTTGCACACTTTTTTCGGGGGTGTGTGCGACCCCCCAAGGCGCCTCCTCTCTATTGAGGATTTTGTTAAACATTTTATTTTTTGTTATATCTTATTTTATTTTTATATTTTGTTATTGCCTCCTCCTTATTGAGGACGCCTTTTTGTGTAAACTCCCCCCATTGTACTTGTCCCACTTTTGATGCCCTAGTGGCAAATAAAAGAAATATATCTATCTTTCTATCTATCTATATATCTATAGATATCCATCTATCTACTTCTCTCTCTCTCTCTCTCCTCCTCCTCCTCCTCCTCCTCCTCCTCCTCCTCCTCCTCCACACACACACAAATAGCTTTATTTCCTTCTGTGACCTATTTTATCTCTCATTCGTTCATAATTTCTTTCTATTTTCTTTTCTCCCTGTCTTTGTCTCCTTCACTCTAAATTCTGTTTCTCTTCTTCCCAGTAAATCTTTCAACTCATATTTCAGCTTCAATGTAGAAAGCTTATTCTGTCTTCTTCCCTCTCTGTCTACAAGCCACGAAACCATACAAGTTACCATCCCACCATCCCACTAACCTACCATCCCACCAAGCTACCATCCCACCAACCTACCATCCCACTAACCTACCACCCCACCAACCTACACTCCCACCAACCTACCATCCCACTAACCAACCAGTAACCCTAACAATACACTACACACATATTATATAACCTTGTATCACTCCCCATCGTCAATACTTACAGACCACTCTCTCTTTCTGCCATTCAGCATCTCCTCTTCCCCTTCCATTATATATGTATATATAGGGCGGTGGATTGGCAGTATAAGTAGAGTCGGACGCCATGCTTTCCAGCATAGTTACGTCCCTTTACAATCTGAGTTCAAATCCCGCCGAGGTTGACTTTGCCTTTCATCCTTACGGGGTCGATAAAATAAAGTACCAGTAATGTACTGGGTAATTGCTGGCCTTGTGCCTAACGTAGAAACAATTATATATATATATATATAGATATATATATATCAGACAGTATTATTGATTTAGGTGTCATAGAAACCTTGCATTTGGATTTTACCATCAATTCCATTGGGTCCAGGTCTGTTTTTATCATTTATTTTGTTTGACCTGTTAAGGTTGATTTTTTTTGGGGGGGGGGGGGGGGGGGGGGCTTAGGTGGTTAATGCCTTCTTGACCACTTTTTCAGTTTCTATGGCGTTTTAACATATTGTTTAGCTATAGTTTTTTAAACTATTGGAGTGCTTGCCAGCATTTCTATGATTTTGCGTTTCGTTTCGCTTTTTCTACCCGCCGAAATACGATTCTCGCTGAATTTATTTATATATATATATATATATATATATATATATATATATATATATATAAATTTTACACCTAATTGTGTTTAGTTGACTGTATATCTGGTCGATGTTTACATGCTGTCGAAATGTTAGATAAATACTCTATCGTGGCCACCGCGAAGGGGCTGCTTTCGGTTATTTGTCGGAGATTTCTCATAGGAGCCTTTATTCTTATAGCTTGGTCTAATTGATTTTTTATATGGTTAATTATGCTAATTGGGAGAGGAAATGGTATATATTATATCTAGTGATTCTAAAGACATATTTTATGATATGATATATATATATATATATATATATATAAAGAAAAAGAGATGAAATCGAAAATGCAACTGAAGTCTTATTTTTTTTAAAAATATATATATTTATTTGGTTCCTTTACCGGTTTCGCAGTTCTTCTGCTTTTCAAAAGGTGAGTTGAGATGGAGGGTCTGTGGTTTTTCTCACACAGATGTGAGAAAAACCACAGACCCTCCATCTCAACTCACCTTTTGAAAAGCAGAAGAACTGCGAAACCGGTAAAGGAACCAAATAAATATATATATTTAAAAAAAAAATAAGACTTCAGTTGCATTTTCGATTTCATCTCTTTTTCTTTATACTTCCACTCGTGTAGGACACCTCGGTTATTTTTCATTTTGTAAAAAAAAACCTCACTTTCTAATATATATATATATATATATATATATATATATATATATATATATATATATATATGTAATCTTAAAATACTCAAGTCAGCAACTTTTAGACTGACACCGTTAAATAAAATACATATTCCAACCCACACACAAGTTAAAAGTAACCTAAACACACGAATGCAATATTCTCATATACATATATACATTAACATACGCAATTCCTAAATAAGTATGTGCTCACACATACACGATAGATGTACACACCCGCATCCCTTGCAAATGCGGGTTCCTTTCTCTCGCTCATTCCCTAACATTACTTTAAGACACACACACACACTCTCTCTCACTCTCTCTCATTCATTCATTATTGTAGTTGGTGTTTCACCACTGGATAGAACCACGTATAGTTAGCCTTGATGTGATAGTATAAAAAGCACTCAACGTAACGCAATTCAATCACTTTCATGCAAGAACCTGTTGGTGGTACGTGAAAGGAGTTAAACATTATTGAATAAAACGACAGGATAGTTGAAATTTCTTTAAAATTTTTTTTTAATTTTGCAGACACTAAATATACTAGCAGAAAAACCGCCCAATGGGTGGTTTTCTGCTTGCATGTGTAGCGTATATATTGTTATTATACACAAATATATATGCATGTAAATATGATACGTCAAATAAAATCGTAATAGACAATATACACAGAAATTGAACAAAGTCTATGTTACACTGCCTATATAAACTGCATTAGGAGAAAATTAGCGACGGTAATATAAGCGACTATAAGTGTTATAATTTAACGGCCGCTAACCGCAAGTGTTGTCATTTGATAATTTTAAAGAAGTGAATTTTAAAGATTAAGCTATAAAATAAATTTAATCAACAGCCACGAAATGTAGCACATAAATTATGTAATATTCATTCATCATTTATTCAAAGTAATCCAACTTATTTTACAAACGGAGTAAAAATATATTCTGGACGCAATCCTGCAGACCTTCCTTTATTATAGTTAAGATTTCAATATATTCAATCGAACCAAGTAGAATTAGGGTACCTCAGATTCAAATTTCTCTAATTTTATTTTTTCTCTCCATGTTCCCAGTTTGTGTTACTATGATTCCTTTATAACTGTTATGCAATACATCTGATGATGTCGCTGGAATTCTACTGGTCATTGAAATATATATAGTGTTTGCAAAAGTAATACTTTAAAGGAATTTCAACAATCTGGCTTCGTATAAATATATATATATATACGAGGTGTGTCAGAAACGTTCCAGGACTGATGTCACAAAAGATTTATTTTAAACCCAAACTTCACACTAAGAATTTTCTCCTTCAAAGTAATCCCCCTGGAGTATGTAACTGTAATCTTACTCTCTGCAGCGATCAAACTTTTTTCTTCATAATTTTATATACATGTCCTCTGTTTCAGGTCGTCAAGCAATGCGCACAGAGCAACGAACAAACCTTAAGTTTCTGGTACGGTTGGGGGAAAAACTC
>OZ024749.1:2251138-2261138 GCA_964016885.1 Eledone cirrhosa
ATTACAGAAGTTGACAGTTGATGAGTGTTATATTACAGAGGTTGACAGTTGATCAGTGTTATATTACAGAGGTTGACAGTTGATCAGTGTTATATTACAGAGGTTGACAGTTGATCAGTGTTATATTACAGAGGTTGACAGTTGATCAGTGTTATATTACAGAGGTTGACAGTTGAGCAGTGTTATATTACAGAGGTTGACAGTTGATCAGTGTTATATTACAGAGGTTGACAGTTGATCAGTGTTATATTACAGAGGTTGACAGTTGATCAGGGTTATATTACAGAGGTTGACAGTTGATCAGGGTTATATTACAGAGGTTGACAGTTGATGAGTGTTATATTACAGAGGTTGACAGTTGATCAGGATTATATTACAGAGGTTGACAGGTGATCATGGTTATATTACAGAGGTTGACAGTTGATGAGTGTTATATTACAGAGGTTGACAGTTGATCAGTGTTATATTACAGAGGTTGACAGTTGATCAGTGTTATATTACAGAGGTTGACAGTTGATCAGTGTTATATTACAGAGGTTGACAGTTGATCAGGGTTATATTACAGAGGTTGACAGTTGATCAGGGTTATATTACAGAAGTTGACTGTTGATCAGTGTTATATTACAGAGGTTGACAGTTGATCAGTGTTATATTACAGAGGTTGACAGTTGATCAGGGTTATATTACAGAGGTTGACAGTTGATCAGTGTTATATTACAGAGGTTGACAGTTGATCAGTGTTATATTACAGAGGTTGACAGTTGATCAGTGTTATATTACAGAGGTTGACAGTTGATCAGTGTTATATTACAGAGGTTGACAGTTGATCAGGGTTATATTACAGAGGTTGACAGTTGATCAGGGTTATATTACAGAAATTGACTGTTGATCAGTGTTATATTACAGAGGTTGACAGTTGATCAGTGTTATATTACAGAGGTTGACAGTTGAGCAGTGTTATATTACAGAGGTTGACAGTTGATCAGGGTTATATTACAGAGGTTGACAGTTGATCAGTGTTATATTACAGAGGTTGACAGTTGATCAGGGTTATATTACAGAGGTTGACAGTTGATCAGGGTTATATTACAGAGGTTGACAGTTGATGAGTGTTATATTACAGAGGTTGACAGTTGATCAGGGTTATATTACAGAGGTTGACAGGTGATCATGGTTATATTACAGAGGTTGACAGTTGATGAGTGTTATATTACAGAGGTTGACAGTTGATCAGTGTTATATTACAGAGGTTGACAGTTGATCAGTGTTATATTACAGAGGTTGACAGTTGATCAGGGTTATATTACAGAGGTTGACAGTTGATCAGGGTTATATTACAGAAGTTGACTGTTGATCAGTGTTATATTACAGAGGTTGACAGTTGATCAGTGTTATATTACAGAGGTTGACAGTTGAGCAGTGTTATATTACAGAGGTTGACAGTTGATCAGTGTTATATTACAGAGGTTGACATTTGATCAGGGTTATATTACAGAGGTTGACAGTTGATCAGTGTTATATTACAGAGGTTGACAGTTGATCAGGGTTATATTACAGAGGTTGACAGTTGATCAGTGTTATATTACAGAGGTTGACAGTTGATCAGTGTTATATTACAGAGGTTGACAGTTGATCAGGGTTATATTACAGAGGTTGACAGTTGATCAGTGTTATATTACAGAGGTTGACAGTTGATCAGTGTTATATTACAGAGGTTGACAGTTGATCAGTGTTATATTACAGAGGTTGACAGTTGATCAGGGTTATATTACAGAGGTTGACAGTTGATCAGTGTTATATTACAGAGGTTGACAATTGAGCAGTGTTATATTACAGAGGTTGACAGTTGATCAGGGTTATATTACAGAGGTTGACAGTTGATCAGGGTTATATTACAGAGGTTGACAGTTGATGAGTGTTATATTACAGAGGTTGACAGTTGATCAGGGTTATATTACAGAGGTTGACAGGTGATCATGGTTATATTACAGAGGTTGACAGTTGATGAGTGTTATATTACAGAGGTTGACAGTTGATCAGTGTTATATTACAGAGGTTGACAGTTGATCAGGGTTATATTACAGAGGTTGACAGTTGATCAGGGTTATATTACAGAAGTTGACTGTTGATCAGTGTTATATTACAGAGGTTGACAGTTGATCAGTGTTATATTACAGAGGTTGACAGTTGATCAGGGTTATATTACAGAGGTTGACAGTTGATGAGTGTTATATTACAGAGGTTGACAGTTGAGCAGTGTTATATTACAGAGGTTGACAGTTGATCAGGGTTATATTACAGAGGTTGACAGTTGATCAGTGTTATATTACAGAGGTTGACAGTTGATCAGGGTTATATTACAGAGGTTGACAGTTGATCAGTGTTATATTACAGAGGTTGACAGTTGAGCAGTGTTATATTACAGAGGTTGACAGTTGATCAGGGTTATATTACAGAGGTTGACAGTTGATCAGTGTTATATTACAGAGGTTGACAGTTGATCAGGGTTATATTACAGAGGTTGACAGTTGATCAGTGTTATATTACAGAGGTTGACAGTTGAGCAGTGTTATATTACAGAGGTTGACAGTTGATCAGGGTTATATTACAGAGGTTGACAGTTGATCAGTGTTATATTACAGAGGTTGACAGTTGATCAGTGTTATATTACAGAGGTTGACAGTTGATCAGTGTTGCTATCATTTTCTCGACTCTGGAGGAAATCGTCTGTGTTGAGGCCTCGTGGTGGGTGGATTCAGACAGCCATTTATCGCATGTCAGTCCGGATCCTCTATAAATTCAAATGTATGGTTTTTGGCAGACATGAGAGCCTCCCAAAACGATGTCAGGTATGACATGCGTCAAAACCCGTCGTGTGTCAGAAGGGCAATTCTAGGCTATCAACAGACGTTCTGGATCTAGAGAAACATCTATTCTGCGATCCATATACTTCTCTATTTAACCCTCCTAACCACCTCCTTCCCTCTCCTTTCTATCAGTATCCCTAGTTTCCCCTCCTCTACATCATCTATACTATTGTCTCCTACCACTCCTCCCTAGTTTCCCCTCCTCTACATCATCTATACTATTGTCTTCTACCACTCCTCCCTAGTTTCCCCTCCTCTACATCATCTATACTATTGTCTTCTACCACTCCTCCCTAGTTTCCCCTCCTCTACATCATCTATACTATTGTCTTCTACCACTCCTCCCTAGTTTCCCCTCCTCTACATCATCTATACTATTGTCTTCTACCACTCCTCCCTAGTTTCCCCTCCCCTACATCATCTATACTATTGTCTTCTACCACTCCTCCCTAGCTTCCCCTCCCCTACATCATCTATACTATTGTCTTCTACCACTCCTCCCTAGCTTCCCCTCCCCTACATCATCTATACTATTGTCTTCTACCACTCCTCCCTAGCTTCCCCTCCCCTACATCATCTATACTATTGTCTTCTACCACTCCTCCCTAGCTTCCCCTCCCCTACATCATCTATACTATTGTCTTCTACCACTCCTCCCTAGTTTCCCCTCCCCTACATCATCTATACTATTGTCTTCTACCACTCCTCCCTAGCTTCCCCTCCCCTACATCATCTATACTATTGTCTTCTACCACTCCTCCCTAGCTTCCCCTCCCCTACATCATCTATACTATTGTCTTCTACCACTCCTCCCTAGCTTCCCCTCCCCTACATCATCTATACTATTGTCTTCTACCACTCCTCCCTAGCTTCCCCTCCCCTACATCATCTATACTATTGTCTTCTACCACTCCTCCCTAGCTTCCCCTCCCCTACATCATCTATACTATTGTCTTCTACCACTCCTCCCTAGCTTCCCCTCCCCTACATCATCTATACTATTGTCTTCTACCACTCCTCCCTAGCTTCCCCTCCCCTACATCATCTATACTATTGTCTTCTACCACTCCTCCCTAGCTTCCCCTCCCCTACATCATCTATACTATTGTCTTCTACCACTCCTCCCTAGCTTCCCCTCCCCTACATCATCTATACTATTGTCTTCTACCACTCCTCCCTAGTTTCCCCTCCTCTACATCATCTATACTATTGTCTTCTACCACTCCTCCCTAGTTTCCCCTCCTCTACATCATCTATACTATTGTCTTCTACCACTCCTCCCTAGTTTCCCCTCCTCTACATCATCTATACTATTGTCTCCTACCACTCCTCCCTAGTTTCCCCTCCCCTACATCATCTATACTATTGTCTTCTACCACTCCTCCCTAGTTTCCCCTCCCCTACATCATCTATACTATTGTCTTCTACCACTCCTCCCTAGTTTCCCCTCCTCTACATCAGCTATACTATTGTCTCCTACCACTCCTCCCTAGTTTCCCCTCCTCTACATCATCTATACTATTGTCTTCTACCACTCCTCCCTAGCTTCCCCTCCCCTACATCATCTATACTATTGTCTTCTACCACTCCTCCCTAGCTTCCCCTCCCCTACATCAGCTATACTATTGTCTCCTACCACTCCTCCCTAGCTTCCCCTCCCCTACATCATCTATACTATTGTCTTCTACCACTCCTCCCTAGTTTCCCCTCCTCTACATCATCTATACTATTGTCTTCTACCACTCCTCCCTAGCTTCCCCTCCCCTACATCATCTATACTATTGTCTTCTACCACTCCTCCCTAGTTTCCCCTCCTCTACATCATCTATACTATTGTCTTCTACCACTCCTCCCTAGTTTCCCCTCCTCTACATCATCTATACTATTGTCTTCTACCACTCCTCCCTAGCTTCCCCTCCCCTACATCAGCTATACTATTGTCTCCTACCACTCCTCCCTAGTTTCCCCTCCTCTACATCATCTATACTATTGTCTTCTACCACTCCTCCCTAGCTTCCCCTCCTCTACATCATCTATACTATTGTCTCCTACCACTCCTCCCTAGTTTCCCCTCCCCTACATCATCTATACTATTGTCTTCTACCACTCCTCCCTAGCTTCCCCTCCTCTACATCATCTATACTATTGTCTTCTACCACTCCTCCCTAGCTTCCCCTCCTCTACATCATCTATACTATTGTCTTCTACCACTTCTCCCTAGTTTCCCCTCCTCTACATCATCTATACTATTGTCTTCTACCACTCCTCCCTAGTTTCCCCTCCTCTACATCATCTATACTATTGTCTTCTACCACTCCTCCCTAGTTTCCCCTCCCCTACATCATCTATACTATTGTCTTCTACCACTCCTCCCTAGTTTCCCCTCCCCTACATCATCTATACTATTGTCTTCTACCACTCCTCCCTAGTTTCCCCTCCTCTACATCATCTATACTATTGTCTTCTACCACTCCTCCCTAGTTTCCCCTCCCCTACATCATCTATACTATTGTCTTCTACCACTCCTCCCTAGTTTCCCCTCCTCTACATCATCTATACTATTGTCTTCTACCACTCCTCCCTAGTTTCCCCTCCTCTACATCATCTATACTATTGTCTTCTACAAATCCTCCCAAGTTTCCCCTTCCATGATCCCTTCAAAACCCAGCCTCGTGTCATGCTGTGTCACACTGAGTCTCCCTGTCAATTTCTGTAATGATATTCAGACAACTTTACGTTAAAGAGTACAGCGCTCTTTTGAAAGAAAGACTGGAAAGGCGAACGTGAAAAGCGACGGAGGTATGGCTATCTAATGTATCTCAGATGAGAAGTGATATATGAAAAGTTTAGAAATGCCAACGAAACTATTTCAGTAACTAAGAATGTTAATCCAGGAGATTGTTTAAATTAAGATTCAAATGTTTAAACATGTCTCATGCTAAAAGGAAGAACAGCATTCGTTTGAGACACCTGAATAAGCTGCAAATGATAGGACTGTCATGAATGGGGGAAGGAAAGGTTACACTTCTATATTTACATAGTAAAACCCGCCACATATACTGTAATGTATATATATATATATGAAGAGAGAGGGGCGGGGGAATGAGAGAGAGAGAGCGAGCGAGAGAGAGAGAGAGAGAGGGGGCGAGAGAGAGAGAAAGAATGTTATAAATTAAATAAAAGTATTTTCGTGTTTGTGTACTTTTGGATAATGTCAGTTCTATTATTATTATTATTATCATCAATTGGCAGTATCGGTAGAGGGTCGGACGCCATGCTTGGAAGTATAAAGTTACGGCCCTTGCCATTCTGAGTTCAAATCCCGCCGCGGTCAACTTTGCCTTTCATCCTTACGTGGTCGATAAAATAAAGTACCAGTAATGTACTGGGTAATTGCTGGCCTTGTGCCTAAAGTAGAAACAATTATATATATATATATATATATATATATATATATATATATATATATATATGTATGTAGATTCTTGATTGGAGTTTCGATGATAAAACTTCTGATTTCGATTCAAGAACCAGTAGCCATGTTCTTGAAGAGGATACTTTACTTCCCAAAGATACGGAGTCGATCTGGTGGTCTTGAAGCGTTAACAATACAGAAAGTTAATATAAAATAATGATGTGCTCATGCGCAAACGTAGTCTGAAGTAACACGAAGGTAGTTTTCCCCTATTTTATAAGATATTTTATTATATCTCCTCGACTGAGAACATCTTTCTTTATATTAACTTTCTTCCAAGTTGCACCAAATGTCAGAAGATATGACCGGTAAATAGAAAGATAGAAAGATCAATGGGAACATTGTGACTTCGGTCCGATCTGACGTTCAGTTTGTTTCTTTCTTGGTTTTAAAACCATCATTAGGCCGTAAATTATATTGATAATTTCCAATTCAATTTCCTAGAGCCTAGAATAATATAGCAGAAATACAAATATTCTGATATATGTTAATTAGTAATACAATTTGCTGTTTATATGCCTCTGTATATGGTAATTAGAAACTAGGAGTTGGGCTAGACAATGATATATATATATATTGTTCAGAGAGAAGAGCGTGGAATCAATAAACTCGTGTCAAAATATTAGACTTTAATTACCGCAGAATAATTATACCACCACGATTATTTCTCTGTCATGATATAGGAGTTTCTACATCTACATGGATATATCTACATATATATATATATGAATGTGTACGTATGTCACTGTGTATATATATATATATACACACAGTGACATACGTACATGTTCATATATATATATATATGTAGATATATCCATGTAGATGTAGAAACTTCTATTTGAATAGAACTCACAACATTATGTTCTAGTTTGAATATGTCACTATCTGTAAACCAACTTTCGTATTTTATCTGATGAGCGCGTACCAAAAATTTGGTACGCTTGAAATATAGATAATTGCTTCTACTTTTGGCACAAGGCCAGCAATTACCCAGTACATTACTAGTACTTTATTTTATCGATCCCGTAAGGATGAAAGGCAAATTTAACCTCAGTGGGATTTGAACTCAGACCGTAAAGGGACGTATGTTTTTTTTTATAAAGATAGTTTCCATTTATTAATATTATTGATATTATACTCCAGAAGGAAACTGTAGAGTGCTTCTAATGTGTTATAAACAAAATTTGTTGAATAAACAACAAATTTAATAACTCATTGCTTATATGTATATATATATATGAAAATGTATGACCCTGACGACAGAGCTCAAGCCGTTTCGACGGCTAGTCCAGAAATAGCCGTCGAAACGGCTTGAGCTCTACCGTCGGGGTCATACATTTTCCTATTACCCACTCTACTAGCCTAAGTATTGAGTACTCTGGTGTGTTATGGTCCATCTGGTTCCTTACCACACCTCCTTCGTTATATATATATGCCTTCCTAATGATTTCCAATGGAACAGTTCTAGTCCTGTAGAAGTCATTTATATATATATATATATATATATATATATATATATATATATATATATATATATCAATGTAGCAAAACAAATAAAAATAGGTGGGGGTTGGGGGTGGGGGGTGAATGAAGAATAAAGAAAAGCATTTATATCCGTAATCTGTCACCCATGTGCAATACCCAGGTTCAAGTATTGTATAGTATTGAGCTGAATGTACCTGGGGTGTCAGCCAGGTTCAATTATTGTATAGTATTGAGCTGAATGTACTTGGGCTGTCAGCCAGGTTCAATTATTGTATAGTATTGAGCTGAATGTACCTGGGGTGTCAGCCAGGTTCAATTATTGTATAGTATTGAGCTGAATGTACTTGGGGTGTCAGCCAGGTTCAATTATTGTATAGTATTGAGCTGAATGTACCTGGAGTGTCAGCCAGGTTCAATTATTGTATAGTATTGAGCTGAATGTACTTGGGGTGTCAGCCAGGTTCAATTATTGTATAGTATTGAGCTGAATGTACCTGGGGTGTCAGCCAGGTTCAATTATTGTATAGTATTGAGCTGAATGTACTTGGGGTGTCAGCCAGGTTCAATTATTGTATAGTATTCAGCTGAATGTACTTGGGGTGTCAGCCAGGTTCAATTATTGTATAGTATTGAGCTGAATGTACTTGGGGTGTCAGCCAGGTTCAAGTATTGTATAGTATTGAGCTGAATGTACTTGGGGTGTCAGCCAGGTTCAAGTATTGTATAGTATTGAGCTGAATGTACTTGGGGTGTCAGCCAGGTTCAAGTATTGTATAGTATTGAGCTGAATGTACTTGGGGTGTCAGCCAGGTTCAATTACTGTATAGTATTGAGCTGAATGTACTTGGGGTGTCAGCCAGGTTCAAGTATTGTATAGTATTGAGCTGAATGTATCTGGGGTGTCAGCCAGGTTCAATTATTGTATAGTATTGAGCTGAATGTACTTGGGGTGTCAGCCAGGTTCAAGTATTGTATAGTATTGAGCTGAATGTACTTGGGGTGTCAGCCAGGTTCAATTATTGTATAGTATTAAGCTGAATGTACTTGGGGTGTCAGCCAGGTTCAATTATTGTATAGTATTGAGCTGAATGTACTTGGGGTATCAGCCAGGTTCAATTATTGTATAGTATTGAGCTGAATGTACCTGGGGTGTCAGCGAGGTTCAATTATTGTATAGTATTGAGCTGAATGTACTTGGGGTGTTAGCCAGGTTCAAGTATTGTATAGTATTGAGCTGAATGTACCTGGGATGTCAGCCAGGTTCAATTATTGTATAGTATTGAGCTGAATGTACCTGGGGTTTCAGCCAGGTTCAATTATTGTATAGTATTAAGCTGAATGTACTTGGGGTGTCAGCCAGGTTCAATTATTGTATAGTATTGAGCTGAATGTACCTGGGGTGTCAGCGAGGTTCAATTATTGTATAGTATTGAGCTGAATGTACTTGGGGTGTCAGCCAGGTTCAATTATTGTATAGTATTGAGCTGAATGTACCTGGGGTGTCAGCCAGGTGAAATTATTGTATAGTATTGAGCTGAATGTACCTGGGGTGTCAGCCAGGTTCAAGTATTGTATAGTATTGAGTTGAATGTACTTGGGGTGTCAGCCAGGTTCAATTATTGTATAGTATTGAGCTGAATGTACTTGGGGTGTCAGCCAGGTTCAATTATTGTATAGTATTGAGCTGAATGTACCTGGGGTGTCAGCCAGGTTCAATTATTGTATAGTATTGAGCTGAATGTACCTGGGGTGTCAGCCAGGTTCAAGTATTGTATAGTATTGAGCTGAATGTACTTGGGGTGTCAGCCAGGTTCAAGTATTGTATAGTATTGAGTTGAATGTACTTGGGGTGTCAGCCAGGTTCAATTATTGTATAGTATTGAGCTGAATGTACTTGGGGTGTCAGCCAGGTTCAAGTATTGTATAGTATTGAGCTGAATGTACTTGGGGTGTTAACCAGGTTCAATTATTGTATAGTATTGAGCTGAATGTACCTGGGGTGTCAGCCAGGTGAAATTATTGTATAGTATTGAGCTGAATGTACCTGGGGTGTCAGCCAGGTTCAAGTATTGTATAGTATTGAGCTGAATGTACTTGGGGTGTCAGCCAGGTTCAAGTATTGTATAGTATTGAGTTGAATGTACTTGGGGTGTCAGCCAGGTTCAATTAT
>OZ024749.1:2266138-2273638 GCA_964016885.1 Eledone cirrhosa
ATCAAGTATTATATATATATATCAAGTATTATATATATATATATCAAGTATCATATATATATATCAAGTATTATATATATATATATCAAGTATTATATATATATATATCAAGTATTATATATATATATATATCAAGTATTATATATATATATATCAAGTATTATATATATATATATCAAGTATTATATATATATCTCAAGTATTATATATATATATCAAGTATTATATATATATATATATCAAGTATTACATATATATATATCAAGTATTATATATATATATATCAAGTATTATATATATATATATATCAAGTATTACATATATATATATCAAGTATTATATATATATATATCAAGTATTATATATATATATATATCAAGTATTACATATATATATATATCAAGTATTATATATATATATATATCAAGTATTATATATATATATATCAAGTATTATATATATATATATATCAAGTATTATATATATATATATCAAGTATTATATATATATCAAGTATTATATATATATATCAAGTATTATATATATATATCAAGTATTATATATATATATATCAAGTATTATATATATGTATCAAGTATTATATATATATATCAAGTATTATATATATATATCAAGTATTATATATTTATATACATCCAGTATTATATATATATATATCTCAAGTTTATATATATATATATCAAGTATTATATATATATATATATCAAGTATTATATATATATATATATCAAGTATTATATATATATATATCAAGTATTATATATATATATATATCAAGTATTATATATATATCAAGTATTATATATATATATCAAGTATTATATATATATATCAAGTATTATATATATATATCAAGTATTATATATATGTATCAAGTATTATATATATATATCAAGTATGATATATATATATATCAATTATTATATATATATATATATATATATATATCAAGTATTATATATATATATATCAAGTATTATATATATATCAAGTATTATATATATATATCAAGTATTATATATATATATCAAGTATTATATATATATATCAAGTATTATATATATATATCAAGTATTATATATTTATATATATCCAGTATTATATATATATATATCTCAAGTTTATATATATATATATCAAGTATTATATATATATATATATCAAGTTTATATATATATATCAAGTATTATATATATATATCAAGTATTATATATATATCAAGTATTATATATATATATCAAGTATTATATATATATATCAAGTATTATATATATATATATATCAAGTATTATATACATGTATCAAGTATTATATATATATATCAAGTATTATATATATATATCAAGTATTATATATTTATATACATCCAGTATTATATATATATATATCTCAAGTTTATATATATATATATCAAGTATCATATATATATATATCAAGTATTATATATATATATATATCAAGTATTATATATATATATATATCAAGTATTATATATATATATATCAAGTATTATATATATATATATATATATCAAGTATTATATATATATATATATATCCAGTATTATATATATATATATCAAGTATTATATATATATATATATATCAAGTATTATATATATATATCAAGTATTATATATATATATATATCAAGTATTATATATATATATATCAAGTATTATATATATATATATCAAGTATTATATATATATCTCAAGTATTATATATATATATATCAAGTATTATATATATATATATATATCAAGTATTACATATATATATATCAAGTATTATATATATATATATCAAGTGTTATATATATATATATATCAAGTATTACATATATATATATCAAGTATTATATATATATATATATCAAGTATTATATATATATATATATATCAAGTATTACATATATATATATATCAAGTATTATATATATATATATCAAGTATTATATATATATATATCAAGTATTATATATATATATATATCAAGTATTATATATATATATATCAAGTATTATATATATATCAAGTATTATATATATATATCAAGTATTATATATAAATATCAAGTATTATATATATATATATCAAGTATTATATATATGTATCAAGTATTATATATATATATCAAATATTATATATATATATCAAGTATTATATATTTATATACATCCAGTATTATATATATATATATCTCAAGTTTATATATATATATATCAAGTATTATATATATATATATATCAAGTATTATATATATATATATCAAGTATTATATATATATATATCAAGTATTATATATATATATATCAAGTATTATATATATATATATCAAGTATTATATATATATATATATATATCAAGTATTATATATATATATATCAAGTATTATATATATATATATATATATCAAGTATTATATATATATATATATATATCAAGTATTATATATATATCAAATATTATATATATATATATATATCAAGTATTATATATATATATCAAGTATTATATATATATATATATCAAGTATTATATATATATCAAGTATTATATATATATATATCAAGTATTATATATATATCTCAAGTATTATATATATATATATCAAGTATTATATATATATATATATCAAGTATTACATATATATATATCAAGTATTATATATATATATATCAAGTATTATATATATATATATATCAAGTATTACATATATATATATCAAGTATTATATATATATATATATCAAGTATTATATATATATATATCAAGTATTATATATATATATATATCAAGTATTATATATATATATATCAAGTTTTATATATATATCAAGTATTATATATATATATATCAAGTATTATATATATATATCAAGTATTATATATATATATCAAGTATTATATATATGTATCAAGTATTATATATATATATCAAGTATGATATATATATATATTAATTATTATATATATATATATATATATATATATATATATATATATATATCAAGTATTATATATATATATATCAAGTAATATTAATATATCAAGTATTATATATATATATATCAAGTTTTATATATATATATCAAGTATTATATATATATATCAAGTATTATATATATATATCAAGTATTATATATTTATATATATCCAGTATTATATATATATATATATCTCAAGTTTATATATATATATATCAAGTATTATATATATATATATCAAGTTTATATATATATATCAAGTATTATATATATATATCAAGTATTATATATATATATATATCAAGTATTATATATATATATATCAAGTATTACATATATATATATCAAGTATTATATATATATATATCAAGTATTATATATATATATATATCAAGTATTACATATATATATATCAAGTATTATATATATATATATCAAGTATTATATATATATATATATCAAGTATTACATATATATATATCAAGTATTATATATATATATATCAAGTATTATATATATATATATCAAGTATTATATATATATATATCAAGTATCATATATATATATATATCAAGTATTATATATATATATATCAAGTATTATATATATATCAAGTATTATATATATATATCAAGTATTATATATATATATATATCAAGTATTACATATATATATATCAAGTATTATATATATATATATCAAGTATTATATATATATATATCAAGTATTATATATATATATATCAAGTATTATATATTTATATACATCCAGTATTATATATATATATATCTCAAGTTTATATATATATATATCAAGTATTATATATATATATATATCTAGTATTATATATATATATATCAAGTATTATATATATATCAAGTATTATATATATATATATAATACTTGATATATATATAATACTTGATATATATATATATAATACTAGATATATATATATATATAATACTTGATATATATATATATAAACTTGAGATATATATATATATAATACTGGATGTATATAAATATATAATACTTGATATATATATATATAATACTTGATATATATATATATAATACTTGATATATATATATATAATACTTGATATATATATATGTAATACTTGATATATATATATATATAATACTTGATATATATATATAATACTTGATATATATATAATACTTGATATATATATATATAATACTTGATATATATATATATATGATACTTGATATATATATATATAATACTTGATATATATATATATAATACTTGATATATATATATCAAGTATTATATATATATATATCAAGTATTATATATATATATATATATATCAAGTATTATATATATATATATCAAGTATTATATATATATATATCAAGTATTATATATATATATATCAAGTATTATATATATATATATCAAGTATTATATATATATATATCAAGTATTATATATATATATATCAAGTATTATATATATATATATATATCAAGTATTATATATATATATCAAGTATTATATATATATATATATCAAGTATTATATATATATATATCAAGTATTATATATATATATATCAAGTATTATATATATATCTCAAGTATTATATATATATATATCAAGTATTATATATATATATATATCAAGTATTACATATATATATATCAATTATTATATATATATATATCAAGTATTATATATATATATATATCAAGTATTACATATATATATATCAAGTATTATATATATATATATCAAGTATTATATATATATATATATCAAGTATTACATATATATATATCAAGTATTATATATATATATCAAGTATTATATATATATATATCAAGTATTATATATATATATATATCAAGTATTATATATATATATATCAAGTATTATATATATATCAAGTATTATATATATATATCAAGTATTATATATATATATCAAGTATTATATATATATATCAAGTATTACATATATGTATCAAGTATTATATATATATATCAAGTATGATATATATATATATCAATTATTATATATATATATATATATATATATATATATATATATATATATATATATATATATATATATATATCAAGTATTATATATATATATATCAAGTATTATATATATATCAAGTATTATATATATATATCAAGTATTATATATATATATCAAGTATTATATATATATATCAAGTATTATATATTTATATATATCCAGTATTATATATATATATATATCTCAAGTTTATATATATATATCAAGTATTATATATATATATCAAGTTTATATATATATATCAAGTATTATATATATATATCAAGTATTATATATATATCAAGTATTATATATATATATCAAGTATTATATATATATATCAAGTATTATATATATATATATCAAGTATTATATATATGTATCAAGTATTATATATATATATCAAGTATTATATATATATATATCAAGTATTATATATTTATATACATCCAGTATTATATATATATATATCTCAAGTTTATATATATATCAAGTATTATATATATATATATATATATATATCAAGTATTATATATATATCAAGTATTATATATATATATATATCAAGTATTATATATATATATATCAAGTATTATATATATATATATCAAGTATTATATATATATCAAGTATTATATATATATATATATATCAAGTATTATATATATATATATCAAGATTTATATATATATATATATCAAGTATTATATATATATATATCAAGTATTATATATATATATATATATCAAGTATTATATATAATTATCAAGTATTATATATATATATATATCAAGTATTATATATATATATATATATCAAGTATTATATATATATATATCAAGTATTATATATATATCTCAAGTATTATATATATATATATCAAGTATTATATATATATATATATATCAAGTATTACATATATATATATCAAGCATTATATATATATATATCAAGTATTATGTATATATATATATATATCAAGTATTACATATATATATATCAAGTATTATATATATATATATCAAGTATTACATATATATATATCAAGTATTACATATATATATATCAAGTATTATATATATATATCAAGTATTATATATATATCAAGTATTATATATATATATATCAAGTATTATATATATATCTCAAGTATTATATATATATCTCAAGTATTATATATATATCAAGTATTATATATATATATATCAAGCATTTGGCAGTATCGGTAGAGGGTTGGACGCCATGCTTTGACGCATAGAGTTACGGCCCTTGCAATTCCGAGTTCAAATCCCGCCGAGGTTAACTTTGCCTTTCATCCTTATGGGGTCGATAAAATAAAGTACCAGTAATGTACTGGATAATTGCTGGCCTTGTGCCAAAAGTAGAAACAATTATATATATATATATTTACGATCTGAGTTCAAATCCCACCGAGGTTGACTTTGCCTTTCATCCTTACGGGGTCGATAAAATAAAGTGCCAGTAATGCACTGGGTAATTGCTGGCCTTGTGCCTAAAGTAGAAACAATTATATATATATATCAAGTATTATATATATATCTCAAGTATTATATATATATATCAAGTATTATATATATATCTCAAGTATTATATATATATATCAAGTATTATATACATATCTCAAGTATTATATATATATCTCAAGTATTATATATATATATATTAAGTATTATATATATATATCAAGTATTATATATATATCAAGTATTATATATATATATCAAGTATTATATATATCAAGTATTATATATATATCAAGTATTATATATATATCAAGTATTATATGTGGATTGGCAGTATTGGTAGAGGGCTGGGCACCATGCTTTGACGCATAGAGTTACGGTCCTTGCCATTCTGAGTTCAAATCCCGCCGAGGTTAACTTTGCCTTTCATCCTTACCGGGTCGATAAAATAAAGTACCAGTAATGTACTGGTTTATTTGGTTGCCTTGTATATATATATCAAGTATTATATATATATCAAGTATTATATATAATACGGTATAGCGAGGGACGCCATGCTTTCCAGCATAGTTCCGTCCATTTACGGTCTGAGTTCAAATCCCGTCGAGGTTAACTTTGCCTTTCATCCTTACCGGGTCGATAAAATAAAGTACCAGTAATCAACTGGGTAATTGCTGGCCTTGTGCCAAAAGTAGAAACAATTATATATAATACAAATATTATATATATATCAAGTATTATATATATATCTTAAGTATTATATATATATCTTAAGTATTATATATATATCAAGTATTATAATTTACTTTCTTATCTGAAACCGCGGTCATTTATGTAAGCAGATTTATGTTTTCGTTTAAACGTGTTTTTTTGCTTACTATGTTATGTTTTAATATACTGTATATACATAAATATCATTTTTGTAAATGAAGCTCTGATAATTTCATTTTTA
>OZ024749.1:2281138-2283638 GCA_964016885.1 Eledone cirrhosa
ATATATTTATATATATATATATATATATATATATATATATATATATATATATATATATATATATATATATACATATATATATATATATGTATATATATATATATATATATATATATATATATATATATATATTTATATATATATATATATATATATATATATTTATATATATATATATATATATATAGATATATATATGTATATATATATATATATATATATATATATATATATATATATATATATATATATATATATGTATATATATATATATATATATATACACATATGCATACACCCAATACATACATACACACATAAATACATATATATATATTCATATAGATATATATATATACATGCCATGTTATATATATACGCACTTTAAACATTGCACATATCTGCATTGTTATATTAACGCATTCACAAATATACACTGTGACACATGAAGTGCTTTTAGGAAGAAATTATAAATTCCAAGAGTTAGATATGAAGATTAGTGTTCATGATAATCATGTATAATTAATTCCATAACCATAACTAAAAGCTAATGAACTTCTCAATACTATTATCCCTGTTATAATACCTTGGAACTGGAGTATGTTAATATAAATTCCTATTATTTCACACATTAATCCTTAACATCTTAGTACATAACTTGTCTGGTTTCTCGTTTCACGAGGAATTCAGTAAGCATGCTTGTCATTATGGCAATGACGTATTAACAGTACCCAAAGATAGTGCACCGTACACCAGTGGCGTAACTCGGGGGCAAAAGCCCCCCCCCCCCCCCCCACCCCGGGTGTTGTTTAGAGGGGGGTGCAAAATTGACCAAGATTGCTGACTTAAAAATTTAAGCAAGATTGTTTGCTGCAAATTTTGAAAACAGTATACCCGCATTTTCGCGCGTGACGTGTGTGTACAGTACACGCATGCACGTGTGTGCGTGCACTAGGCGTGCCTAGACGTTTTTTGACAGAGCAGAGGACGCTTTGAGGTGAGGTGTGCAGTCTTGGCTGTACACTGTACGTACAGCATGAATGAACAGGAATAAATCAGCTCAATGAACCTCCTACCAAATGTGGTTGCAGGTCACTTGCAAGAACAGTTTTTCACTGTCCGGTTGTGTGCTCTTACTCCGTATGTTCCTTTTGAAATGAGTAAATTATTTTCTTTTTTACTGTTTTCCGTTGTTCAATACATTAGCCCATCAATTGTTTGTGCCCTAAAACTTAGCTTTTCTAAAGAATTTCTTCATACGTGAAGTCCAAACCCACAAAATATGACTAACTGCTGATTTATTCTCAAAATGAACTATTTTTTCGGAAACCAAGAAAAAATATGGAATCGCTTTGTTCCTTGAATTAACGGTCTTGATTTAAATGAACAACTTATGAATGCATTACATAAATCATGCAGACTTTGGTATTTACTTATGCAATAAGTAAATACCAAAGTTTTCCTACCAGAATATAACAGTTTGTTTGTCTTAACTGCAACAACAGTGCCTTGTGGTCACTATAGCCAATCTCTTCATTAAGATACTAGCATAGTTCTTTTGTAGTTAAAACTGTCGTTCTGAAAGTGCATTCATTTGTTGTTTTGTCGGAATTTTGTATAATCATGAAGCGGACTGTCATCAATAAAGAAAGTGGAGCCGAAGGACGGAAGGGGCGGAAGTTGCGGAAAGAAAAAGCCGTGAAATTTAGCCAAGTCATCTTGTCTTTTTTTACTCAACCTAACACGTCCTGTTCCCTTCTTCCTACTCATCCAATTGCTGATGAGCGTCCAAGCTGGCAGTCTTCATCAAGTTCATCTTCCTCAGAAGGCATCGATGAGTCGCAGCATTGTGTCTTAAAACCCGAGCCCTGTAAATCAGATGAAACTGACCCTGTAATTCCTGACGTCATTCAACAGCACGACATTGGACTTCTTCAGTTTGACAAAGTAACCGGACGACCACTTGTACCTGATTTATTAAGAGTGCAGTTAGTGCGACTTGGTTGGAAGTACTTCCAGAATTCCGATGGTCCATTTGCACCAAGTAGCAATCGCTCGATGACGAAAAGTTGGTTTGATCGCAAGTTGTGCAACGGCCAGGGCGAAGAAATCATGCGATCGTGGCTTCTGTACTCCCCATACAAAAAGTCGGCTTTCTGCTTTTGCTGCCTTCTTTTCTCCGGTTGGAGTTTCAGATCCGCACTTGAACAAGAAAATGGCTTCAGAAACTGGAAGAACCCAGAGAAAATGGAGTTGCATGAGAACAGTCTACATCATCGGCGCTGTTTTACTCAGTGGAAAGAGATGGAACGCAGTTTGACAGAAGGGGAAGGAATTATCGGTGCACAGCTTCAATCACTAATAACAACCGAGAAGCAACGTTGGCGCGATATCCTCTCTCGACTTCTACAATGCATCAAGTTTCTTGCGACCCATAATCTTGCATTAAGGGGACACTGCGAATCGCTCCAGCAAAACGAAACGACCAACGTTGCGAACT
>OZ024749.1:2298638-2303638 GCA_964016885.1 Eledone cirrhosa
ATACAAAGTTTGTTTTATAAATAGAGACATACCCATGAAAATCATACCTTATCGGTTGGAAATTCACTATCCAGTTCACTATCCAATCCACTCTCATTGTATATAAATATATATATATATATATATATATATATATATGTAAATTAAAGTTAATAAAAAGGCAAATGTTTAAAATTTAGCTTCGTTTATTACTGCTATATATATTTCAGTGACAGCCATCTTTGGCTGTGCCCTCTTCAAGCTGTCCCAATTAGTGTGGTATAGACAAGTACATATGTTGTCGAGGTGTATAATTTTGTCAATACTCTGATGTGCTCAGTTCCTGGTAGGGTTGTTATTTCACTGAGGAACTGGAATCATTATTCCGGAGTAACCAAACCAACCTGCGCACTTCGTCGAGTGCTCCAGCCTGCATACTGAGCTGTTGGTATACAACCAACATATACTCAATATATATATATATATATATATATATATATATATATATATATATATATATATATATAAAGAAGAAGTTTATGAAACGGAAATGCGGGTATAAAGAATTTATTAGGTAACAATTGTTTCTATAGTGTATGGGTTACCTATACCTATATATATATATATATGTTGTTATACTTTGGGAGGGTCATGTTGCCAATAAGAAACACACGCACCAGTTGCTTTCACTTCAATTTATTATATATTTATAAATTTACAAATTTATAAATTTATAAATTTCTGGTTGGTTGGTTGGTTCCACAACCAGATAGTTGTTTATATATAGTCATAGTCCTTTCGTCACACACTCTGTGACCTCTTCAGTCACTGGGGATTCCTTTCTTTGTTTCTGTGCCTCTCCTTTCTTTGTTTCTGTGCCTCTTGTTTCTGTGCCTCTCCTTTCACAGAGTGTGTGACGAAAGGACTATGACTATATATAAACAACTATCTGGTTGTGGAACCAACCAACCAACAAGAAATTTATAAATTTATAAATTTGTAAATTTATAAATATATAATAAATTGAAGTGAAAGCAACTGGTGCGTGTGTTTCTTATTGGCAACATGACCCTCCCAAAGTATAACAATAGCGGTTTCAACACACGATTTCAGATAAAGAATCTTGCTAAACAAATTCAGAAACGAAATATATATATATGTATTGAGGTTTCCGTTGAAAATTGAAAAAGTGTGGAGCAATGAAGTGTGCTCTATGGAAGTTACAGAGCTAAATATTTAATGTATAATAAACAATATAATTACCTCTTTACCAAAGGTTTTACGAATAAGACGAATACAAGAAACGTCCGCATTCGTTCGTCATTGTCTTGTCTGGCGAACGAATGCGGACGTTTCTCGTATTCGTCTTATTCGGGAAACCTTTGGTAATGAGGTAATTATATTGTATTGTTTATTAAGTGTGTGTATATATATATATATATATAAGTGTGTGTTCGTGTGCATGTGTATGTATGTATTTATCATGGTGAGGGTGCAGGCTGACGTATAAAATAAAGAATTATCGCCCCGTATCAATATTATTTGGCAGTTGATCACATAGATTGTGAAGCATCAGTTTACACTCTGCTGGATGTGCTGCTTATATATATATATATATATATATATATATATATATATATATATATATATATATATATATATATATATATATATATATATATATATATATATATATATATAGCCAGGGGAAACTCCTAGAAAATTGAAATTGGAACACACCCATTATATTTATAACACTATTCTTATTAATTATATATATTTTGTAGCAATAAACTTACTAATGTGGAAATATATGAATGATTTTGCTGTTTGATTAGTGTACACACACACACACACACGCATACCTACTAATATATAATTGTTTCTACTTTAGGCACAAGGCCAGCAATTAAACAGTACATTACTGGTACTTTATTTTATCGACCCCCGTAAGGAGGAAAGGCAAAGTCAACCTCGGTGGGATTTGAACTCAGATCGTAAAGGGACGTAACTATGCTGGAAAGCATGGCGTCCGACTCTCTACTGATACTGCCAATCCAATGGAATAATGCTGCCGTGTTTTGTATGTCACGCAAACGGGGGTAACTCATCTATGTTTCAGTATTACATATAAATACATACATATTTATAAACACACTAACACCATTCTAATGTCTGAGAATATGGGAAATATGAAAAAAATGCGCCATATCACCTGTGGAATAAACTCAAAAATACTACGGAATAAATCTGAACATTTATCTAAATTAAATTGAAAGTTGATTGACGTATATATATATATATATATATATAAATTAATAAAAACAATGAAATAAAAACAAAGAACAAGTTCCTCATATTAAAAAATTCATCATTTTACGATCGTTTCTAGGATGTATATGTGTGTTGGTATGTATATCATATAGATCTATGTAAAAATATTACAAACTATCAGGGGAAATATACATACTTTCACATATACATGCTGTCTTCAGAAATCATTTATGAAGACAGCATGTATATGTTCTTTGTTTTTATTCATTGTTTTTATTAATTTATCTTGACTCTGTTTTCCTATGATTTTCATCGAAAATTTTTGAATGAATCTTCTCTTTTCATGATATTTGGATTACATTGAGTTCTTCATACGGATTGGACACTACTGTATATTTTGGTAGATTTATCTACATATATAGAGAACCTTGAATATACCTTGCAATAATGATTCATTATACAAAATAATGATTACATACACACATATCTGTGTGGAAGGGAGGGGCTGGTGAAACACTGTAGAAAACAGAGAACAGCGTTCGCTACACTTGTGTTGCCCATACATATCTATATATATAAAACTGAGGATGTCTGTCTGTGTGTGAGTTCGAATCCCTAAAACTCGAGAACCACCCAACCTACTGTTTTCAAACTTCACACATGTAATACTTATGTTTCAGGGAGTGTTCTGAGCAAAAAATTTCCAATGCCCTAGGGACCGCATTAGGCGATATAGCGATCTCGCTCTATAATTCTTAGTTTTTCTCTCTTTAGATAGATACATACATATAACGTCGCGCCCTTATAATATCTCTCTGTATGTCTGATGTCTGCATTACGTCACTCCCCTGAGGATGTCTGTCTGTGTGTGTGTGTATGTGTGTGTCTGTGAGTTTGAATCCCTAAAACTCGAGAAGTACCCAACCGATTTTTTTCAAACTTTACATGTGTATTACTTATATTTCAGGGAGTGTTATGCACATAACATTCAACTTTCTTTTATCTCCTGGGGCCCGTATTAGGTGAAAAGCTGCATTTTAAAAGCTTTTTAGGGCTTTTTGGAGGCGTTACGTCTAACCGATTTTCTTGAAATTTCAAAGCATATTATGCACATAAAAAAATCCATTTTCTTGATCCCTTAGGGCCCGCATTAGGTGAAAACCTGCATTTTTCTGCTTCATCGAGGAAAATCTGAAAGATTATCCAGCCATCAGAGTATTCGGTTTATTTTCTTTACATATTGTCCAGGCATGGTTTTTCCACGATTAGGTCTGTTGGCGGCCCGCGTTCCAGAATACCTTATCCCGTGCAAGGCCGGGTACCACTGCTAGTAAATGTATAAATACACACACACACACATACACAGACACATATATGTGTGTGCATGAATTAATTATTTGTTCTGAGTCTGTTTGTGCAGATGTGTGTGTATGTAGTTTCACGTTGTCAAAAGCTTTTGTGAAGTCAATGAAGGTGATGTGCACAGGGTTGTTGAATTCTATTGGTTTCTCAATGATGTTTTCAATAGCTAGGATCTGCACAATGGTGCCTCTTACAGCTTGATACGCAGCTTGTGCTTCAGGGAATGAGGCGTAAGGGTCTGACTTCACTCCTGCTGCAATGATACTCATGCAAAGCTTGTAAACGTGACACAATAAGTTGATAGGAAGATAGTTCCCACAATCAAGTTTGCTACCCTTTTTGTAGAGTACAACTATCAATGCTTTCTTGAACATTCCAGAACCACATCATGAGACTTATGACGGGCAAGTCCCTCAGCAAAACATTGGCTTGATAATGTCAACTTATGGAGTAGACTTGATATTTGCTCTTTGAACTCTGCTGCTGATTATCAAACTTTGTGGAGAGAGATATCACATGTTTAATGACTTATATTGTACATTTTTCGTATTAGGAGAATGGGATTGATGAGTTAATATCTGTATAGAACAACTACAACGGTATGCGATGGGGTCCACCCCTCGGCCCCAGAGCTACCTCCTTACTCAACACCATAGACATTGAGCTGGCCAGCTGCAGGTGTGAGCGCCGCGAGTTGGAGTGGCTTTTCCAGTGCGTCTTCCTTGCCGTCCTCCTCCGCATGTTAATCCGCAGTCGGCAACTGGCAGGGTTAGGGTCAAAGTAGTAGTGTGTATGTAATAACTATTTTTAACTAAAGATGACTACACTTTGGTGAGTGTGTGTGTGAGTGTGTGTGTGAGTGTGTGTGTGAGTGTGTGTGTGTGAGCGTTTGAGTGAGTGAGTGTATGTGTGTGTATGTGTGTGTGAGGGTTTGTGTGTGAAGGTATATGTGTGTGAGCATTTATGTGTGTGAGTGTATGTGTATGTCAGTGTGTGTATTTGAGTGTATGTGTATGTGAGTGTGTGTGTGTATGTGAGTGTATGTGTGTGCGTGAGTGTATGTGTGTGTATGTGTGTGTGTGTGTGAGTGTTGGGTATGTGAGTGTGTGTGTGAGTGTGTGTGTGAGCGTTTGAGTGAGTGAGTGTATGTGTGAGTGTGTGTGTGTGAGCGTTTGTGTGTGAAGGTATATGTGTGTGAGCATTTATGTGTGTGAGTGTATGTGTATGTCAGTGTGTGTATTTGAGTGTATGTGTATGTGAGTGTGTGTGTGTATGTGAGTGTATGTGTGTGCGTGAGTGTATGTGTGTGTGTGTGCATGTGTGTGTGTGTGTGAGTGTTTGGGTATGTGAGTGTTTCTGTATGTGTGTATGAGTGTGTGTGAGTG
>OZ024749.1:2326138-2328638 GCA_964016885.1 Eledone cirrhosa
TGTAATGGATGTATGAACTAACGTCTGTTGGTTACTAAAACATTGTGATCCTCATGTTCTACGGCTCAGGAGTTGCCATATAATCATACGAGAGTTTATAAATATTAATTTGATGTTCTATTGTAGGGAGAAGAAAAGCCGTCACCATTTGGGTTATTCAAAGCACTTAGGAGGCACATAGGAATTAGTCCGCCCATGATGTGTTATCATATATATATATATATATATATATATATATATATATATATATATATATATATATATATATATATATGATGTATGTATATATATATATAGTTTTCGTGAAATAGTCTTTTCAAGACTATACAGAGCATTTGAAGTTGTCCCAAATTGAAGGTTGAGTACTTTAGACTTTGTTTTATCATGAGTTAAGGCTCTATTGATTTTTCCCTGGATTTCTCTAAATTCTGTTGGATAAATCTATATCCTGATTTCTTTTTGAATTGAGTATGAATTATTTTTCCCACATCTTACGTTAACTATTTTCCCATTTTGACGCTATAGTCACATATATGTTATGGAATACTGTTAGCTTCTCGCTACAACAATTTCTATACTTTTCATTTATATTTATATATATATATATATATATATATATATATATATATATATATATATATATATATATATATATATATATATTGATATACTTTGGGAGGGTCATGTTTTCAGATAAAGAATCTTGCTAAACAAATTCAGAACCGAAATATATATATATATATGTGTGTGCATGTATATGTATATATATGTATATATAAATATATATATATATATATATATATATATATATATATATATATATATATATATATATATATATATATATATATATATATATATATATATATATATATGCGTGTGTGCATGTATATGTATATACATATATATATATATATATATATATATATATATATATATATATATATATATATATATATATATATATACGTTATTCCGGGTTGAATCGGAGGTAACCACAGTAAGTAAGGTACTCAATACATTGCAGAGTATAAAAGTATTAATATAGATGAGATTCTACAGGACTAGAACTGTTTCATTCTTTAGAAATCAGCAGGAATCTGGGTATCAAAAAATAAGTATGGTATTTATAGGTCTCTTCAGGTGGTAGGAGAGGGTGGAGAGTGGGATGGGTGTAGGTCATTGGTTGATAGAAAAGGGAATTCATTAAAAGCTAATTCTTCAAAGCTATAATTTATATTTAGAGTAACAAAGGCAGAAAGAATTCTATAAACAAGTTCAGAAAGGGGTGCCACTCCTTATTTTTAAGTTTCTCTTAAGCTAACAATGCCTAGATTTCAGGTGTCTATAAGATCGTTGGGGGTCAGTCATAGTTGATGGATTTAAATAAAAGGGAAATTATAGAATTCTTTCTGCCTTTGTTACTCTAAATATAAATTATAGCTTTGAAGAATTAGCTTTTAATGAATTCCCTTTTCTATCAAACAATGACCTACACCCATCCCACTCCCTACCCTCTCCTACCACCTGAAGAGGCCTATAAATACCATATTTATTTTTTGATACCCAGATTCCTGATGATTTCTAAAGAATGAAACAGTTCCAGTCCTGTAGAATCTCATCTATATTAAAACTATATATATATATATTAAAAAAAAAAAAATATATATATATATATAGTGGCCAACCTATACAGGCTGGAGATAAAATGTGTAGCAACAAGGGCGGTGCCCCAGCATGGCCTCAGCCGGATGGCTGAAACAGGTAAAAGAGTAAAAGAGTAATATATATATATACACATACATAATATATATATATATATACATACTCTTTTTATATATATATATATATATATATATATATATATATATATATATATATATATACAAAAATGTTTAAGCTTGTTGAATCCCAACAAATTAAATATAACCTCTGCATATATATATATATATATATATATATATATATATATATATATATATATATATATATATATATATATATATATATATATATATATATATATGTATGTATACATATATATATATATATATATATATGTATACATATATATATATACATACATTAAATGTAGGATATACATATATGTACTACATAAGTACATTTCTATTTTATATTTAAACACACCCACAATATATATATATTTATGTGTGTGTGTATGAGTGTGTGTGTGTGAGAGGAAAGTGGGGTGTATAGAAGGAGATTTAGTGAGATTATTGAGCACGCGAAGTGGGAAGGTGAAGTATTTGTAGATCACAAGATGTAGAAGTATGAATAACGAGGATTAAAAACATATTTTCCTTATTATACATCAGCTAATTCGTTTGTTATATAGAATGTCGGTAAAAACACACATATCAGTGAACAGTTGCATCTACTCTACAATATATTGAAATCAACAGCAAACATACAAATCTACAAAATCACACACAAACCTACTTTCCCGTAAACATACTTTCCCATAAACCTACTTTCCCAT
>OZ024749.1:2333638-2353638 GCA_964016885.1 Eledone cirrhosa
GTAACGCCATCTGAGACATTGTGACGAAACTAAAGACATCACATGGTGGCAGCCATTTTAGCTTTTCATAAAACACGTAAAATCCTTTAACTTTACTTTCAGTTTATCAAGTATACACTTTTCTCTCAAAATTCTGTTCTCACTTAGTTCCAGAAGAAACGTAACAGTGACCATGTCGCAAAGTGTACGACGTATATTTTGACACCAAAATTGAATAAATGTAAAGTGACTTTATCAATGTTGCTTGCGAGTTTTGAGTGATTAAAATGATACTTTCTCGATGTAATTGCTGTAGTCAAACATATTTTAGAAAATAAAATATTTAGGAGGGTCGGTTGAAAAGTCCATCGGCTGACCAAGATACTCTCATGGAATGACCAAATGAGGTTTATTTTTCAAGTGTTAGTGATGGCTAGAATGATACAGGGACAAAATACATTGAGTAACGGTAGGGCTAGATAGAATGATGAGGAGACGAATTGTTTTTCTAGTTATTCTATCTTCGTTTTCTGTAGACGTTTAGGAGGGTGAGCCAGAATAGTCATTGAAAGGGTCACAGAATATGAGAAGAGATAAGGATCACAAAATATATAAGAAGAGATAATTAAATAACCATCTAGTTACTAAACTAACAACGGAAGGATTTAGTTACCTCACTAAAGAAAAAGCCGAAACTCAATTGATGGGTGTGGTTTATTGGCCACATGAACCACCAACATTATAACAAGATAGATATATGTAGACACACACACACAAACACACACACATACACACATATATATTTGGGGTAGTATAATACATACAAAGACCAACATCCAAAGATGACACCATAATGGTTGTTAATGTATATATATCAGATTTATAAGATCCCGCTTGAGGGTGAAAGTAGAAATTGTTTGCTTAAACTTTTAGTCAGTTCTACTACTACTACTACTACTACTACTACTACTACTACTACTACTACTACTACTACTACTACTACTAATGATGATGATAATAATAATTGTTTCTACTTTAGCCACAAGGCCACCAACTTACCCAGTGCATTACTGGTACTTTATTTTATCGACCCGTAATAATAATAATAATAATAATAATAATAATAATAATAATAATAATAATAATAATAATAATAATGATTTCATTTATTTGCCACAAGGGCCGAATAATAATAATAATAATAATAATGATAATAATAAATAAATACATGTATAAATATTTATATGTATATTACTCATCCATTTAGAGGGTATCAGACCCCACTATCTGGCTAATTTTCTTTAGTCAAAATACGACGAAAGCTTTTAGTTCTCTCTCTCACACTCTCTCTCTCTCTCTCTCTCTCTCTCTCTCTCTCTCTCTCTCTCTCTCTCTCTCTCTCTCTCTCTCGCTCTCTCTCTCTCTGTGTCTCTCTCTCTCTCTCTCTCTCTCTCTCTCTCTGTCTCTCTGTATATATATATATATGGACGGGGATTTTTCGTATATGTGAATATAGAGTTTGTTTTTAATTTTGTCACCTTGTAATCGGTTACTCTCACGTGTTTTGCTATTCTTAATATCAACCGTACTGAGTCTTTAATGTTAAGAATGAAAAAAAACACCTTATCCTCCTCACGATATAATATTTCAATGTAAACACTATCAGCGGGAAAAGAGAGAAGCAACTAAATTATAAAATATCAAATAAAGTAGAATAAGTAAAACACATAAAATACACAAATGTATTAAATACTCTGTATTTATCGGAACGATAGTACAATTAAAAGGACCTCAGTCAGATTCGACGATTTGTCTTCCAGTTGTTCGATCAGCGAACACAGCCCGCTCAGGAAATTAACGTGAAAGTCGATGAGATTTCAACATGTGTATCGTTAATGTAATTCTCAGGGAGATCCACTCAGACACAGTGTGTGTCATATATTAGTAGAGACAGGAATTACAATAAGTGTGACCATTTGGAATCCAAATATGCTATTTTCCAAATTTCGTCGCATTACATTGTTACATGTGTAAGGTGAATCCCAACCTCTTTCGGTCACGAATGACCATGGGAGTTGCACCTAGAAAGTTCCTCTCCGGGGCACAAGCCTGGCCAAGGTTGTTTTGTGGGGTATCAGCAGTCACTAATACATACCAGCCTCACCTCTCCACGCCACCGATGTTGTCCAAGGAAAAGACAATGGCTGATACAACTTAGCACCAGTGACACCACAACAGAGTGAACTGGAGCAACGTGAAGTGTCTTGCTCAAGGATACAACGTATTACCAGGTCTGAGTATCGATCTCACAACCTCACGATTGCAAGCCCAACGCTCTCTACCATAAGCCACATCCCTAATACTATTTAGTAAGGAAGGTTTTGTGAATGGCCCTCATCAGTTCCTTCCTAAACATATATCCTCATACAAGAGACCTGTACCCCAATGTTGGTGACGGAGCAGAATTCCCAAATGCTCCAAATGCCAAGGGATAGAGCCCCATCTGGCAATGGATTAACGCCACCATTCATGCAGGTTGGTCACAACAGGATTTGAAACAAGAAGTAACAAAATATAGAACAATTATCCCACGCTAACTGTCTCAATTAGTATTTTTGTTGCGGTGGTTTGGCAGAATCGGTAGAGCGTCAGACACCATGCATTGCAGCATAGAGTTACGGCCCTTTTCGTTCTGATTTCAACTCCTGCCAAGGCTAGCTTTGCCTTTCATCCTTACGGTGTCGATAAAATAATGTACCAGTAATGTACTGGGCTCGATTTAATCGCCTTTTCCCTCCCCACCAAATCGCTGCCTATAGTAGAAGTCATTATTCTTCCTCCCCTATAGATACTACAAAATAACTATTATATAATATCCACAAAAACAAAGTCGATGTGGGAGAGATGAACCTAGTTTAGGAATTACGTCAATCGATGACACTATGACGAACCCTTACAATTTTACACAAACATGGTTCTGTAAATAAATCCTGGAGCGGTGTGGTTGCCGAAATTCATTCAATATGGTGCCACGGTATGGCTGGATCCGAATGAATGGAATCAAGTAAAGAGTAAAAGAATTTCTATTCCACATAAAAAAAAATAAATGCAGAAAGTAATGTAGAATATACTGAAGTAAAGAATTTGTGAAGTATTTTATAAGACAGGTGCTGAGATGACATCAGGTGACATCAGATGACCTGCAATGACCACTCTGAGGAGGGTGGGTGGTGTTGGGGTGAGGTCTGCAAAGGTTATGTTGCTATATATATATATATATATATTTATATATATATATATATATATATATATAGAGAGAGAGAGAGAGATAGAGAGAGAACGTTAGAAATAAAAGCTTTCGTCGTATTTTGACTAAAGAAAATTAGTCTGATAGTGAGGTTTGATACCCTCTAAATGGAAAAGGATGAGTAATATACATATATATATTCTCTATTCGTTGTGTACGTGGGTGTGGGGTACGTGTGTGTGCGTGTATACAATATCTGAAGATCATATATATATATATATACGAAAATGTTTAACCCTGACGGCAGAGAAGAAGACGTTTCGACGGCTATTTCTGAGTTCCAGAAATAGCCGTCGAAACGGCTTGAGCTCTGCCGTCGGGGTTAAACATTTTCATATTACCCACTCTACTACCCTACGTATTGAGTACTCTGGTGCGTAATCCAAATATCATGAAAAGAGAAGATGCATTCAAAAATCTTCGATAAAAATCATAGGAAAACAGAGTCAAGATAAATTAATATTTCTGAGGACGGCATGTATATGTGAAGGTATGTATATTCCCTCTGATAGTTTGTAATATTTTTACATAGATCTATATGATATACATACCCACACACATATACATCCTAGGAACGATCGTAAAATGATGATTTTTTTAATATAAGCAACTTGTTCTTTGTTTGTATTTCATTGTTTTTATTAATTTATATATATATATATAACATAAACCATGTCTATAGAATCACCAGATAAAATATATATCATTTCCTCTATATATATATATATATATATATATATATATATATATATATATATATATATATATATATATATATATATATATATATTATACATAGATAGATAGATAGATAGATAGATAGATAGATAGATAGATAGATAGATAGATACCAATTACATATATACTTTATTCTATTAAAAGAAGAACACATAAATAGAAATATAATGCTGTGAAGGTTGATCTAGGTAGACAATAGAAAGTTTTAGAGAGGCAGGCTTGTTAAAGACAATATAACTGAGAATAAGGTACATCATAAAACTGTGACTACTGTTATTAGATGTCACAATAGATATATTAGACCTAACTACTTTACTATTCATTAAAGAGAAAAATGTTTCACATCACGTCTGAAGATGTCACTCAACCACGCCTGCTGCTGATCAAAGGAAACTAATTTCAACTTTCTTCTGGTCACTATCTGTTTCTGTCTGTCTGTCAGTATATATATAATATATATAGATAGATAGATAGATAAACACACACACACACACACACATATATATATATATATATATACAGACATATATACATACATAGATATGTGTAAATGCATAGAAACATATCTATATTCATTGATACATAAATACACACCTAACACACCTGGTAGACGTATAGGGAAATCAGAAATGAGACATGAGCCAGCATAAGTGTGTATTCCAGGATATTCCATCAGATATGACAAGTGTCAGCTTTTATATCTCCATCGTGTTGTTAGCAACAATATCGATTGTTTTCCTTCACAATGACAAACATTCCCATATGTATTGGCTTGGCCTGGCCAATAACAGCCACTCTTTTCCACCTGTGATCTGTGCATCCTCTACAACTGCAACTTTAAATGTTTTTGCTGGTTTCAATCATTCCGTGTGAGTCAAACAACGGTGAATTGACAGAGTAGATAGAAAATCGGAGAGATTGATGCCCAGTGTTCCTCTAAACTCCCTGCCTTCTGACTCAATCTCCTTGTCTTCCGAGTTCAACAGCGCGGCTTTTCAGTTCAACTAGCTGTATTGTGGGTTCAACTCAGTGTTTCTAGTTTCAACTCCTTCTATTCCGAGTTCAATACCTGTGTTCCAAGTTCAGTTTCCTGTTTCTGAGCTCAACTCCCTGTGTTCAACTTGAACATTTATCATTTTGAGGTCGATAAATAAAGTACCAGTCCAAAACTGTGGTTAATATAATCCCCACCTCTCTCTCTGCCTCTGTTTTCGTCCCTATTTCTACCGTCTGTCTCTCCTATTCTTCAAAGTTATTAATCTACTCTATCAAGTATTTATGGATTGAATTTACGTAATAAACTTTCAAGCAGATTTTGTCAAATCAGACTCATAATTATACACGCGAACTCATATGTATGTATATATATATATATATATATATATATATATATATATATATATATGTGTGTGTGTGTGTGTGTGTGTGTATGTGTGTGTAAAAGGTAAACAGAAATAACAACACAATCGGCATGGTATATGGAAGGGATATATTAGGTTAACACTTGAAATAGCAGGAAGAGGGTTTTAACCTTTCGGACGCTAGTCCATCATCAGAAGAAAGAATGCGAAATAATGTCTTTAGATAAAAATAACAGGTCCATTCATGTTGACATCTCTTGATATATATACACACATATAAATTTAGAATGTTATTTCTCGCTCTAGCACAGTTGATACATAAATGTAAGTATGCACACGTACACACACACACACACACATATATATATATATATACACACACACACACACACACATATATATATATATATATATACACACACATACACACAAATACACACACACACACTCACACACATATATACACACACATATATATATATATATGTAAATATTTGTGTGTGCCTACAGAGGCACACACACAGATCTTTATATTTCAAAATAAAGTACCAGTAATACACTGGTGTAATAGCTGGCCTTGTGCCAAAAGTAGAAACAATTATCTGTATATACAAGGACATGTAGGAATTGTGACCTTACAAACAACATTTAGAACAATCCAGAAAAAATAAGGAAAAATCGATAATGACTCACCAAATTTGTTATATATATATATATCGATATATATATATACAGATTAAGTTGCTCGGTAAATTATTTCCCACAATTGTTACACCACAATCTGTGTAGAAGAGGTCTCCAGGCTAGGTGCCGCCTGTGGTAAAACTAGGGCCCAGTGTGTTCAATATTTCAAGGACGTTGTTAACAACATACTATGTCAACGTTATTGGACTCTATATATAATCCTTCCTCTCTTATTGTTGTTGTTGTTGTTGTTGTTGTTGTTATATGCGAATCCAGGAAAATAATCCGAAAATTAATACGGTACAAAAAAGGTGCACATGGTACCGCAATGGTTGGCAAAAACTGGGAGGTTGTTTGTTGGTATGTATGTATGTATGTATGTATGTATGTATGTATGTATGTTATCTCTTTCTCTTAATTTCGAGTATATTTTTTTGACCGGCCACCTTCCTGGTGGCAAGGTTGTAAAAGAAAAGAAATTGTCATCCCTTGAATCGCAAGAATGTTTTGCAAATTTTGAAGGTGCCAGCTATCGCAGCCATTTGTATGTATGTATGTATGTATGTATGTATGTATGTATGTATGTATCTATCTATGTATGTATGTATGTATGGATGTAGGTATGTATGTAGGTATGTATGTATATATCTATGTATCTCTGTATCTATATATGTATCTATATATGTATGTATCTATATATATGTATCTATATATATGTATCTATATATGTTATATATGTATGTATGTATCTATGTATCTATATATGTATATATATATATATGTATATATATGTATGTATGTATGTATGTATGTTATGTGTACCCCTCTCTGTTTCTGTGGGGGCGGGGGTGAATTTTAGAAAGGCAATTTCTCCTCCACCTGCGTTTGCTGTTGAAGCATTTCATGTAAATGAGGTGAAATCTACAAGTTTAATCTATTTCATTTCCTCGTTTATGTTAATCCCCTACCCCCACCAATCCCATCTTATCCTTCCTTCCGCCACCAACTCCCCCACATTTAGATGCCTTCAAGCGGACCTTTAGTGTGGGTGGCGCGGTTATAGTGTGGGTGGTGGTGGTGGAGTTATAGTGTGGTGGTGTTGGTGGGTTGGGGTTATAGTGTGGATGTTGGTGGTGGTGGTCGGTGGTTTGGTGGTGGGGTGATGAGGTTACAGTGTGGTGGTGGGGTTATAGTGTGGTGGTGGGGTTATAGTGTGGGGTGGCGTTATAGTGTGGTAGTGGTGGGGTTTATAGTGTGGTGGTGGTGGGGTTATAGTGTGGTGGTGGTGGTGGGGTTATAGTGTGGTGGTGGTGCTGGTGGTGTGTGGGCGGTTATAGTGTGGTGGAGGTGGTGGCGGTGGGGTTATAGTGTGGTGGTGGTGTTATAGTGTGCTGGTAGGGTTATAGTGTCGTGGTGATGGTGGTGGTAGGGTTATAGTGTGCTGGTGGGGTTATGGTGTGGTGGTGGCCGGGTGATAGTGTGGTGGTGTGGTGGTGGTGGGGTTATAGTCGACGGATACTCATCTGTTTTCAGCCTCTAAAACACCGAGACACCCACTGAGTTTGTTGTTTAGTATTTTACCTTACCGTCTCTCTCTCTCTCTCTCTCTCTTTATCTATCTATCTATCTATCTATCTCTTTATAACTGCCCGTCTGCCTCTGTTTATCTCTGTTATTTTTATCCCTATCAGTTTTCGGTAAGTATAACCAAGAAAAAGAAACAACAAAACGAAAAAAGCACACACACACACACACACACACACGCACACACACACATATATATATATATATATATATATATATATATATATATATATATATATATATATATTATATATATATATAAATAAAGATAAGATTAAGAAAACTGATACTTAAACCATTATATACACTATGAAGGTTTATATCACCCGTAGATCTCTCTCTGCATGTATGTATATATCTACCAGATTATGTGTTGTGTGTAGGTGGGTAACGCCTATATATATATATGTGTGTGTGTGTGTGTGTGTGTGTGTGTGTGTGTATACATACCTATATATGTGTGTGTCTGTCATATATATATGTGTGTATATATATATATATATATATATATATATATATATATCCCCTTGTACTAGAGTTGCACCACTGGAGGATTACACGGAACGAATGTATATATAGAGAGATGGTGAGAGGGAGAGATACATATACACAGTAGTTTGCCTTGTGTAGGATAGGCTGGTTAAGGGTTAAGGACGTGCAAAATAGGCTTAGTAGAATCACTTGAAACAAAACAAGTAGATCTTGAACCTCAGCAGCTGCCTAATCCAAAGACGTAATCCTCTGCTTTAAAATGGCCGACGGCAGTTTCATACAACGATACGAAACATGCTTCGTTCGTTAGTTTCTGTTGAAACCTTATGTTATGATGTTTTAAAAAGATAACGCATATATTTATATAGTACATGGTTTTATACATGACTAATATTCACACACATATATATATATATGTATATATAAATTAACGAGCTATCGTTTAAGGTAATCCAAGTAGAGATTATGAGAACTCTGTATCGAGGATAGTTTTAATGTTTGGCGTGGTTTGATTTAACACGAAGTTTCCTCAGACCAGTTTAAGAAAGTTCTTAGGTAAGCGGTTCTTGGAGTAATAATAGTAAATGAGTGAAGAATAACATGGTCGGCTGTACAATAGGGTTTATTTAAAGTATTAACAATTATTTCATTAGTCCGGTGTGTGAAAAAACCGCTGATCGCTAGAAGTCGCGTCACTCGATTTTAATGACAGTCGATACCCGGCCAAATCTTCAGAATACTGATCTGTGTACATGATACAGTGCGCTACTATTTATAAATACACGAACAAATAACAATAAGAAGGAAGGTGTAGTGATGAGACACACCGGACTAATGTAACATTTGTTTATACTTTGAATAAGTCCTATTGTACATCCGATCAGGTCATTCCTCACACACACACACACACACACACACACACACACACACACACACACACACATATATATATAAATATATATATATATATATATATATATATATATATATCAGGTCAAATATCTGGTTGGAAAATATTTTCCTTCGAGCCTCTTTTCTTCCTTTCCTGGCAGTTCTGAGGCACTGACGATCGCCAGATATATTGCCGTTCCCTTCCATGATTAAATAATCAAGATGGTGTATTCCTTAATACTGTAGACATCTATATTACAATGCTAATAATCAATGAAGGCATTTATTCGATTAGTTCCGACACCCAAGCATGATAAAGTGAATGTAATCAAGAGATCAGGCTTCGATTTCATTTTAGCAGCAACAGACGTCTTTTTGTGAATGGATGCTAACCGAGACAGGAGGTAAACTCCGGAAATAAAGTGATAGAACTGACCTGCATAAAAACTATGTTATTCCACATATTGGACTAAAATAATTGTTTCATTTTTCTAACATAAACAATTCTTTTGTTGTAACTTGACTTTGACGTGAAGAAAAGTATTTTCCAACCAGATATTTCATCTGAATGTTTGCAACACATCAAAATCCGTTAAAGGCCACGAAAAACCAGGTGATGATCTTACTCGATAATATCTACTGGTCAAAAATCATGATATCATGCCCCCCCCCCCCCAACTCACAGCTAGGTGATACCATGGCCACCTCATCCCACCCCTCACGGCCAGGTGATACCATGACCACCACCACCCCAACTCACGGTCACGTGATACTATGAGCAACCCACCCCCCTCACGGCCAGGTGATACCATGGCCACCCCGAACCCCTCACGGCCAGGTTATACCATGTCCAGCCCCCACCCCCCCACGACCAGGTGATACCATTACCACCCCCACCCCCCTCACGGCCTGGTGCTACCATGAACACCCCTGCCAACCCTATTTCTAGTGAGATCTGTCTACACGCAAATTGTAAATAATATATAATAAATAAAATAGTTAATTTATAACGAATAATATAATATACACTATGTATAAAGAAGGGACGAAGACCGCTGGAGAGAACTCGACCATGGATCGCGGGAATTTTACCCGCCCTAGATATATAAAGAAATATATAGGTAATATGTATTATTTGATATTTAATATACTATTATATCATTTCTACCTCCCACACCATTTGGCCCAAGGCCGCTCTTGGGGGCTGTAGTACCTACTTTGAGAACCTCTCGTCTTAACAAATACCACAAGGCATCTAATAGTTCCGTTAAATTAACCTCCTCTGTTGGCCATACTATATTTATACTTTATTTCATCGACGAGGGAGGTGTTGATTTCATGAAGTTTATATTCATTTTACGGTTACATGTTTCTTTTTAAACTTGGTTGCATTTACTTTTGAAATATTTTCTTACTAAAAGTAAGAAAACCATCCTAACCAATATATATCAAATTATGAACTGAAGAAATAAGAACCGACCTGCTGCCAAACCATTAATATACTAACAAACCTTTCATTTAGGGTTACATATTCAAAGGCAATTTACTAATTTTTAAATATTTTGAGCCATGTTATATATATATATATATATATATATATATATATATGTGTGTATGTGTGCGTGTGTGTATATATATATATATGTATATATATATATAATTGATATGAAAACATTAATCGGATAAATCAATATTTAATCATATACTCGATTTCGTTTTAAAGAATTTCAATGTATTCTGCAAGGCGTTAACTTTAATATTTCAGGAATGTTAATGATATTGTGTGATAAATCCCATAACTTCTATCATTTTCTTTGCGGGAGCGTTATCGCAGTAAATAAATTGAGATTCCTTTAAACCTGAAATAGGAAATTGTTCAATTTCCCTAAAGAAGGATCTTAAATGTTCTTTAATGTTTCAAGATTAATGTTATGAGATATATAAAACCTTTAATACTGGTTCAGTTTTTAATGTATACCCGAGTAGAATTTAATTCTTAGCCTTATAGAAAAGAAGAAAATCAGTAAAATGGAATACGTTGTTTTTATTTTAGAAAAATAGGTTAAATTATACAAGGAACAGAGACTCGGCTCTCTGCATTCTCAGATCAAATGATGCTGTAGTCAACTCTGCCTTCTATATATATATATACATATATAGGAACAAGTATGACCCCGGCGGCAGAGCTCAAGCCATTTTGACGGCTATTTCTGGACTAAATAAGAATTTTTAGCCTGGTAAATAAATAGCCGAACTTCTCAGAGGGTATTTCCTTATATGGGAAGATAGTAATTGTCAAGAGGATGGTCAAAAATTTTTTGTAACGACAGATAAATCTATCATGGCTTTTGTAGCCTCAGTACCCCCTCCCCCCTAATTTTAAGATATAATTGACCGATTACGCTTTTTATAGCAGATGTGTTAGACCCCAGTAAATTTTTTTCTTTATGGTTGCTGCTCCATTTCTATGGAGCGGTATTTTTGTATTTGTATTTTTGTATTAGTATTTTTGTATTAGTATTTTTGTATTAGTAGCTTTGTCTTAATAATTTGTATTAGTATTTTTGTAGTAATATTTTAGTATTTTTGTTCTCAACTTATTTACCTGTCATTGTAAGATAGCATTGGCTGATTACTAACTATCTATAGCAGCGGTGTTAGAACCCTGTAAAGCCGGCTTTATAAAATTCTTTCACTACAATCTCGTATTTAGTATTTTTCCTATTCTCCACCTATTAAACTTTTCTATAGCTTAGCAATACCAATGAAAAATTTGATGATTGTAGAAATGAAGTAGTAACCAGAAATTGTTTTTATATATTTATTTCCTTATTTTTATAATTTTATTTTTACTCCCTTTCGAGTTACCTATTCTTCACCCCCTCCTCTTCTCCAGTATCTTTTTTCGACCTTTTATACACTATCCTTAGAATCTGCTGTATAGATTTCACTTTCAACGCTTCTCTGGGTTTTCCCCACTCCCTCTTTGTTCTACCGGCAAGTTCGCTCACCCCTACCTCCCACCAAATGCCATGATAGATTTATCTGTCTTACAACAAATTTTTGACCAATCCTCTTGAAAATTACTATCTTCCCATATAAGGTAATACCCCCTGAGAAGTTCGGCTATTTATTTACCAGGCTAAACATTCTTATTAGTCCAGAAATAGCCGTCGAAACGGCTTGAGCTCTGCCGTCGGTGTCATACTTGTTCCTATTACCCACTCTACTACCCTAAGTATTGAGTAATTTGGTGCGTTATGGTCCATCTGGTTCCTTACCACAATTCCTTCGTTATATATATATATATATATATATATATAAAGGAAAGCGCTGAAGTTTCATTTACATGCACTTAGTTTTTTATCGTATATGTATAATGTGAGAGATTCATCTATCCATCAAAAACCACATACCTTTGAAGAGCGTAGAAATATGAATGAACATAAGACAATAGGGACCTACGGTGGCAGGCAGAGGTCCCCTGGGTATACATATATACATCACATATGCAAATATAACTAACAAATTCTCAGAATCTTCCGGGAGAAGGAATATATAAAGATACATATATGGACACAGACCCAAGAAACTGCCTTTACTCTGAAAATTTTCAGCTGCAATATTTGACAATATATTTTGATATAACAGATGTGATAGATGGTTAATAAGTTCGCGCCCAAATCATAATATCTAGGTTTCGATCCCATTACTTGGTTCATACTCTATTGCAGAGGGAGAGGGTTGTTCGATTAATCCTCACATAATCTGCCAGGCTTATTCGATACGGAAGTCACAGTAACCGAACACATAACACCTTTGGAAGGTACATAGTGTAGTGGTTTGTTTGGTTCAGGATGTTCCCGCTCACCCCTGTTTTCTTTCAGTAGGATATTTAATGTTATGTTACTCCCCCCATTCAACTGACACACACAAAGCATATATACATATATATATACACACACACATATATATATATATATATATATATATATATATATATAAATCCATATTAGTAGATATTTTTGTTTTTAGGCATGTTCAATATATATTTTGTATATATAAAACACATATCAGTTTATAATATTTATACATACACAGTACATGTATATGTAGATATCTATACAGTTAGTACAAATATGCATGAGTGTATAACACTCATTCTCTCTCTCTCTCTATATATATATATATGTGTGTATGTGTGTGAGTATGCAACTATATGTACACAATACATACATAGAAACATATATACGTACATACCTACACACATACATACATACATAGATACGTACATACATAGATACATACATACATACATACATACATACATGCATACATAGATACGTACATACATACATAGATACATACATACATACATAGATACGTACATACATACATACATGCATACATACATACATACATACATACATAGATACATACATACATAGATACGTACATACATACATACATGCATACATACATACATACATACATACATACATACATACATACATACATAGATACGTACATACATACATAGATACATACATACATACATACATAGATACGTACATACATACATACATACATACATACATACATACATACATAGATACGTACATACATACATACATACATACATACATACATACATACGTACATAATTATATAAATGTCTTTAAGCATTTTTTTCGATTTAATGTTCGCATTTAATTAGAATATTAAAAAAAACTAATAACGATGGAACTCACAACAAACTGCTGTTTCGATCCATGGCGCTTTGTCTATTTTGAAAGCAGCACATTAAGTTTTAATGTAGGAAATTTAGAAATTATGATAGCATAACATTACAGCGATCTGGCAGCAATTAAGATGTTTTATATGAACAAAAGAGAAACTATTTATATTATAAAGTGGCATATTAAACTTATTGAATCCTTGATATATGTACACTGGCCAATTGCAGGCTTTAAACTTTTTTTGTTCTTTCATGATTTATCTGTCGCTATTATTTTTTAAACTCTGCGTAAAACATACACATACATAAACACACACACACACACACACACACACACACACACACACACACACACACACACACACACACACACACACACACACACACACACACACACACACACACACACACACACACACCTATATATATATATATGTATATATATTTACACACATATAATAATAATACAAGGACTAATGATTACTGCCTTTTTTACGTTTATGAATATATATATATTTATATAAATATATGTATATACATATACATATATATATGTGTGTATGCATGTATATATATATATATATATATATATATATATATATATATATATATATATGTGTGTGTTAGTGTGTGTGTGTGTTTGCGTGAGTGCTTGCATGTATGTATATTTAGTGTGTGTATGTGTGTGAGTATACAAGTATATTTAAGTTAAGACTGTAAATGACAAGCCCATATCAGTTATCCTCAGATATGAGAAACTATATGAAACTTCCACGAGAGATATAGGACAGAATCAATTACGCCAATGAAAATTATGAAGTTGGGTGTCATGTGATATTTGACGTCATCGGGCTGTATTAATACATATGTTTCCGCGCTGTTAAAATATGAAACTGCACACTGGTGATCGGATTTTGGCGACTTTAATCGAACCCACTCTGTTTAATTATCACATATTCAGGAGAAAGGGAATTATTTTTAGATCCATCACCGTTCCTCAACATCAGTGTGGAATGAGGGTATATCTAAACCGGCCGTATCCGACCACAATTCTCTCCCCTCTTTCTGTTCAAACTGAACATAACCGACTGGTCATATTTATATTAAGCTATTTTTTCTCCAAAAACATTAAAATCTCGTAGATTCGATATTATATGAGATAATTGTTTCTACTTTAGGCACAAGGCCAGCAATTACACAGTACATTACTGGTACTTTATTTTATCGACCCCGTAAGGATGAAAGGCAAAGTTAACCTCGGCAGGATTTGAACTCAGACTGTAAAGGGACGTAACTATGCTAGAAAGCATGGCGTCCGACCCTCTACCGATACTGCCAAACCACCGCCCGATATTATATGAGATAATTATGCGAGATGACGCCTTTACCATGAAAATACAATAGTATATATAGCGTAATGTCCTAAAGGGTTACATCTAAGACCAAGACTGAATGCTTGCATTAGACTAGACTCCACTAAAGGCAGCAAATTCCTAGAAAATGGTGTTAAAGAGGGTAACGGGTTAACTCTACCATCCATCTTGTCAAATAATGAAAGGCAATCTATCCTAAACACTAGTCACTCCACCTACACTAGTCACTCCACCTACACTAGTCACTCCACCTACACTAGTCACTCCACCTACACTAGTCACTCCACCTACACTAGTCACTCCACCAACCTACACTAGTCACTCCACCTACACTAGTCACTCCACCTACACTAGTCACTCCACCAACCTACACTAGTCACTCCACCTACACTAGTCACTCCACCAACCAACACTAGTCACTCCACCTACACTAGTCACTCCACCAACCTATACTAGTCACTCCACCTACACTAGTCACTCCACCTACACTAGTCACTCCACCTACACTAGTCACTCCACCTACACTAGTCACTCCACCAACCTATACTAGTCACTCCACCTACACTAGTCACTCCACCTACACTAGTCACTCCACCTACACTAGTCACTCCACCTACACTAGTCACTCCACCAACCTACACTAGTCACTCCACCTACACTAGTCACTCCACCTACACTAGTCACTCCACCAACCTACACTAGTCACTCCACCTACACTAGTCACTCCACCAACCAACACTAGTCACTCCACCTACACTAGTCACTCCACCTACACTAGTCACTCCACCAACCTACACTAGTCACTCCACCTACACTAGTCACTCCACCAACCAACACTAGTCACTCCACCTACACTAGTCACTCCACCAACCTATACTAGTCACTCCACCAACCTACACTAGTCACTCCACCTACACTAGTCACTCCACCAACACTAGTCACTCCACCTACACTAGTCACTCCACCTACACTAGTCACTCCACCAACCTATACTAGTCACTCCACCTACACTAGTCACTCCACCTACACTAGTCACTCCACCTACACTAGTCACTCCACCAACCTATACTAGTCACTCCACCTACACTAGTCACTCCACCTACACTAGTCACTCCACCAACCTACACTAGTCACTCCACCTACACTAGTCACTCCACCAACACTAGTCACTCCACCTACACTAGTCACTCCACCTACACTAGTCACTCCACCAACCTATACTAGTCACTCCACCTACACTAGTCACTCCACCTACACTAGTCACTCCACCTACACTAGTCACTCCACCAACCTATACTAGTCACTCCACCTACACTAGTCACTCCACCTACACTAGTCACTCCACCTACACTAGTCACTCCACCTACACTAGTCACTCCACCTACACTAGTCACTCCACCTACACTAGTCACTCCACCAACCTATACTAGTCACTCCACCTACACTAGTCACTCCACCTACACTAGTCACTCCACCACTCCACCACTCCACCAATCTACACCAGTCACAACTTTCAATATGTTTTATTATTCAGGGTAAGTAAAAGTCCCAGTCGCCATCTTAACATATTTCTGTTGAATGAAAGAATGTTTCAATATGAAAGTCTTGTAAACAAAGTATAATTGGTGTGGGTGGGGGGATGGTATAGGAAGTTGGCTGGAGTTATTAGGGAATTATTATTAGGGAATATAGGTTAACCCGATCAAATGTAAGTATGATCCCGTAAATCCTGAGTCGTAGGGGTCATTTTAAACCTGGCGGAGCTCATCCCACCCAGGCCTGAGTACAGCAGATTTCTTCCAGAGAGAGGAAGAATCGACCCCAGTATTAAACTGGATTGGCAGTATCGGTAGAGGGTCGGACGCCATGCTTTCAAGCATAGTTACGTCCCTTTACGATCTGAGTTCAAATCCCGCCGAGGTTGACTTTGCCTTTCATCCTTACGGGGTCGATAAAATAAAGTACCAGTAATGCACTGGGTAATTGCTGGCCTTGTGCCTAAAGTAGAAACAAGTATTAAACTGGTACCATTTTATCGACCTCGAAAGGATTAAAAGCTAAGTTGACCTCAGCGGGAGTTGAACTCAAAGAGCTGAGAGCCGGGACGAATGCCGTTCTAACCACATTCTAATGACGTTCTAACCACTCTACCATTCTATCTGACGTTCTAACCACTCTACCATTCTATCTGACGTTCTAACCACTGTCATTCTATCTGACGTTCTAACCACTCTACCATTCTATCTGACGTTCTAACCACTACCATTCTATCTGACCTTCTAACCACTCTACCATTCTATCTGACGTTCTAACCACTCTACCATTCTATCTGACGTTGTAACCACTCTACCATTCTATCTGACGTTTTAACCACTCTACCATTCTATCTGACGTTCTAACCACTCTACCATTCTATCTGACGTTCTAACCACTCTACCATTCTATCTGACGTTCTAACCACTCTACCATTCTATCTGACGTTCTAACCACTCTACCATTCTATCTGACGTTCTAACCACTCTACCATTCTATCTGACGTTCTAACCACTCTACCATTCTATCTGACGTTCTAACCACTCTACCATTCTATCTGACGTTCTAATCACTACCATTCTATCTGACGTTCTAACCACTCTACCATTCTATCTGACGTTCTAACCACTCTACCATTCTATCTGACGTTCTAACCACTCTACCATTCTATCTGACGTTCTAACCACTACCATTGTATTTGACGTTCTAACCACTACCATTCTATTTGACGTTCTAACCACTCTACCATTCTATCTGACGTTCTAATGACTCTACCATTCTATCTGACGTTCTAACCACTCTACCATTCTATCTGACGTTCTAACCACTGTCATTCTATCTGACGTTCTAACCACTCTACCATTCTATCTGACGTTCTAACCACTACCATTCTATCTGACCTTCTAACCACTCTACCATTCTATCTGACGTTCTAACCACTCTACCATTCTATCTGACGTTGTAACCACTCTACCATTCTATCTGACGTTTTAACCACTCTACCATTCTATCTGACGTTCTAACCACTCTACCATTCTATCTGACGTTCTAACCACTCTACCATTCTATCTGACGTTCTAACCACTCTACCATTCTATCTGACGTTCTAACCACTCTACCATTCTATCTGACGTTCTAACCACTCTACCATTCTATCTGACGTTCTAACCACTCTACCATTCTATCTGACGTTCTAACCACTCTACCATTCTATCTGACGTTCTAATCACTACCATTCTATCTGACGTTCTAACCACTCTACCATTCTATCTGACGTTCTAACCACTCTACCATTCTATCTGACGTTCTAACCACTCTACCATTCTATCTGACGTTCTAACCACTACCATTGTATTTGACGTTCTAACCACTACCATTCTATTTGACGTTCTAACCACTCTACCATTCTATCTGACGTTCTAATGACTCTACCATTCTATCTGACGTTCTAACCACTCTACCATTCTATCTGACGTTCTAACCACTGTCATTCTATCTGACGTTCTAACCACTCTACCATTCTATCTGACGTTCTAACGACTCTACCATTCTATCTGACGTTCTAACCACTCTACCATTCTATCTGACGTTCTAACCACTCTACCATTCTATCTGACGTTCTAACCACTCTACCATTCTATCTGACGTTCTAACCACTCTACCATTCTATCTGACGTTCTAATGACTCTGCAATTTCGCTGACTACGACAAAACGACAAAATAGATTATGAGGCACTCATCTACTAAGCTGCCGAAATATACGATGATGTTATATCTGTATATATACAGTGAGGTCAATCGAGATTGGCCGGTGTGTATATACATATGCACATTTTAAAATATATAGGTATGTACACATGTTAGAAATACACATTTCACTGTAAATTACAAAAAGGAAAAAGTTACCTGACCTTCGTCCTATAAGACGCACGATGATTTTGAATGTCAAATTTTTGGAAAATAGCGCGTCCTATATATAGCGCGTCCGAAAAATACTTTATGTATATTAAGTACACTCATTTTAGGATACTTCTCTAAGTGAAACGGTATATAAGACGCTCGGCTACTTGTGATTAGATGAAATACATATTATTCAATAGTGGACCCATCTACGTCCAAATATTGATTAATTTACTGGGAAATTCAATTATTTAGCAAAATTACATATCTATGAAATAAATATGTGTAAATTGATAAACATTTTACGTAGTCTCGGTTACCTCTATTATGTATACTAGCAGAAAAAAGGCACCATTCGGGTGGTTTTCTGCTAGCATATTTACTGTGCATATTAATATGCGGTGGATTGGCAGTATCGGTAGAGGGCCAGACGCCATGCTTTGCAGCAAAGAGTTGCGACCCTTTATGGTCTGGGTTCAAATCCCGCCGAGGTTAACTTTGCCTTTCATCCTTACAGGTCGATAAAATAAAGTACCAGTAATACACTGGGATAATTGCTGGCCTTGTGCCAAACGTAGAAACAATTAATATTATACGCAAATATATATGCATGTAGATATGATACATCAAATAAAATCATAATTGAGAATATACACAGAAATTGAAGAGAGACTGAGTAACACTGTCTTCTGTATTCAGTAAGGTAATCCATGATACATTTTAATTAGAAGATATTATATACAAACCGCACTACGGCGGAATGTAATAAACACGAAAAAAGAGAAAATTAGCGAGATAAATATAAAGGTTATGTTATAACGATGCAAATATATAAACGTTTGTATAAGCGATATGATATAGCGTAGGTTATATCATAACCGGAAGTATTAATATTGGAACATTTTAAAAGTAAATCTTAA
>OZ024749.1:2358638-2376138 GCA_964016885.1 Eledone cirrhosa
AAGTCCACATGTATAAACCCATATACACACATATCCACATGTATATATACCCATATACACCATACATATATACCCATATGCACACATATCCACATATACATATATACACATATACATATATACACATATACATATATACACATATACATATATACACATATACATATATACACATATACATATATACACATATACATATATACACATATACATATATATACATATAGACGAAAAAGGGGGTGACTTTGATGTGTTCCAAATGAAGATTATTTTTGCATGATGCTAATGAAATCGATTAGGGCTGTGTGGGGTGGGGGATGGGAGTAGCATACGATAACATATTGGTTAGCATGCAGACTATGATTTGCCATCATCTGTTATGGTAACCTGCCAATGCACCACAGCATGCATGAGTAACATGTAGAATTAAACCTGCATACACACACACACACACACACACAAACTCACTCACAAACTCACTCAGGCACACACACACACACAGAAACACGCACACACACTCACTCAGACACACACACACACACAGAAACACACACACACAAACTCACTCAGACACACACACACACAGAAACACACATACCTACTCACTCAGACACACTCACAGAAACACGCACACACAAACTCACTCAGACACACACACAGAAACACACACAGAAACTCACTCACACACACACACACACAGAAACACACACACAAACTCACTCAGACACACACACATTCACAGAAACACACACACAAACTCACTCAGACAGACACACAGAAACACACACACAAACTCACTCAGACACACACACACACACAGAAACACACACACAAACTCACTCAGGCAGACACACACACACACAGAAACACACACACACAAACTCACTCAGACACACACACTCACAGAAACACACACAAACTCACTCAGACACACACAAACACACACAGAAACACACACACAAACTCACTCAGACACACACACACACACACACACACACAGAAACACACATACATACTCACTCAGACATACCCACGCACGCACCCATATATATATATATATATGTGTGTGTATATGTATGGAAGCATGCATGAATTAATTCATGTATGCACACGCACTATGCAGATACACGTAAGACATATACAACACGCACACTTATATATAAACATGTTTATATATATATATATTTATGTTTGTGTGTAATTATATATATATATATATATATATATATATATATATGTATATACATATATATGTAGGAGGTGAGTTTTATTGTAGTACAATAAAGCAATGCAGATATCGGATAAGAAGCACTCTACAGTTTGTAGGACTGGAGTATATATAATATATAAGATCAAAAGATGGCTAAATGAGTTCCATGTATTTTACTATGCGCATTTCAAAAACAAATATCATCATGTGTTTTTTTAATCTTCATATCATGTCCTCCTATTTTATCTGATGAAAACACAAATCTTATTGCATGATGATATTTGTTTTTGAAATGCGCATAATAAAATACATGGAACTCATTTAGCCATCTTTTGATCTTATATATTATATATATAAATAGATTTTGAGTATATGTTGGTTGTATACCAACACCTCAGTATGCAAGCAGGAGCACTCGACGAAGTGCGCAGGTTGGTTTGGTTACTCCGGAGTAATGTAAAATAAAGTAAAATAAATAAGTCAAATGTTTAAAATTTAGCTTCGTTTATTCAACCACCTTGTTCCTTCTACCACTTTATCAATTTGTTAAGCTAACTCCAACAATAACAACACTACCAACACAAGAATTGAGGTCAGATGTACCTAACAATAACAAGAACAACAACTACAGATTGGCTTGCCTCAGAAAGAATTTCTATAGACTTTTGAATGAGGAATGTTCTAGCAACTGACCAATGAGAGGAGAAGAGGCCCATTGACACTGAAATTCGTTTGTTTGAATTCATATGATTCCAGTTCCTCAGTGAAATAACAACCTAACCAGGAACTGGGCATATCAGAGTATTGACACAATTATACACCTCAACAACATATGTACTTGTCTATACCACACTAATTGGGACTGCCTGACGAGGTCACAGCCAAAGATGGCTGTCACCGAAATATATATAGCAGTAATAAACGAAGCTAAATTTTAAACATTTGACTTATTTATATTACTTTATTTTATATATATATATATTTATGTTTGTATGTATGTGTATATATATATATATATATATATATATATGCGTATATATGTATATAAATTCCTCTCTCTCTCTCTCTCTCTCTCTCTCTCTCTCTCTCTCTCTCTCTCTATATATATATATATATATATATATATACACGTGTGTGTATGTATGTATGTATTTATATAATCGATATCGATAACAACCGCTGCACGCAAATGTCTTATCCATGTCTTCTCCTTCCAGAACTGTATTTGTAGAAAGAATCTTTTAGTGAACTCTAAATTAGTTTCTTTCTCCCTCATTCCTAGATCTCTAAAACAGACGTACTTACCACACACACATACATATATATATACATACACCACACACACACATATATATACATACACCACACACATACATATATATATATACATACACCACACACACACATATATATACATACACCACACACATACATATGTATATATACATACACCACACACACATATATATATACATACACCACACACACATATATATATATACATACACCACACACATACATATATATATACATACACCACACAGACATACATATATATATACAAACACCACACACACACATATATATATACATACACCACACACATACATATATATATACATACACCACACACATACATATATATATACATACACCACACACACACACATACATACACATACATACACACACACAGACATACATATATATATACATACACCACACACACACATACATATATATACATACACCACACACACACACACATACATACACATACATACACACACACAGACATACATATACATACACCCAAACCTCACACACACATACATATACATACACCCAAATACACACATGCATACATATACATACACCCAAATACACACACATACATATACATACACCCAAACACACACACACATACATATATATACCCCCAGACACACACATTCATATACACACACCCAGACACACACAGACATACATATACATAAACCCAAATACGCACACATACATATACACACACACAAACACACACACATACACATAAATACACCCAAACACACATACATATACACCCACACACACATACATATACACACACCCAAATACACACACATACACATAAATACACCCAAACACACATACATATACACACACCCAAACCTACGCATGCACACATTCATAGATATATATAATAAAGGTTTCTTATATAGGCACAAGGCCAGCAATCCCGGGGGAGGGGAAAGTACTTTATTTTATCGACCCCGTAAGAATGAAAGGCAAAGTTAACCGCGGTGGGATTTGAACTCAGAACGTAAAAGGCCGTAACTCTATGCCACTAAGCATGTGGTACGGCGTCCTACCGATACTGCCAATCCACCACCATTACCATAATAATGCTTTCTTTCTTTCTTTATTATTTTTATTTATTTATTTATTTATTTATTTATTTATTTATTGTTTATTATTTTCGGTGGATTGGCAGTATCGGTAGAGGGTCGGACGCCATCTTAGGGTGGTGGATTGGCAGTATCGATAGAGGGTCGGACGCCATGTTAGGGTGGTGGAGTGGCAGTATCGGTAGAGGGTCGGACGCCATCTTAGGGTGGTGGATTGCCAGTATCGGTAGAGGGTCGGACGCCATCTTAGGGTGGTGGATTGGCAGTATCGATAGAGGGTCGGACGCCATGCTAGGGTGGTGGATTGGCAGTATCAGTAGAGGGTCGGACGCCATGTTAGGGTGGTGGATTGGCAGTATCGGTAGAGGGTCGGACGCCATGCTAGGGTGGTGGAGTGGCAGTATCAGTAGAGGGTCGGACGCCATGTTAGGGTGGTGGAGTGGCAGTATCAGTAGAGGGTCGGACGCCATGCTAGGGTGGTGGAGTGGCAGTATCGGTAGAGGGTCGGACGCCATGCTAGGGTGGTGGAGTGGCAGTATCGGTAGAGGGTCGGACGCCATGCTTTCCATCCCTTTACGATCTGAGTTCAAATCCCGCCGAGGTTGACTTTGCCTTTCATCTTTACGGGGTCGATAAAATAAAGTACCAGTAATGTACTGGTTAATTGCTGGCCTTGTGCCTAAAGTAGAAACCATTATTTTAATAATGCCATATAAGGCAATGGGTTTTAAAGAACAAAAATCAAAAGAAAAATGAAAAAAAGTGAATGCATAGATTAGGGAAGTCGCAATCTTTAGTGAAATCGCGACATTGTTTTAAACAAAATGGACTCTGCTTCAGGCCGGCTAATTTGTGACAGTTTTAATAATTCATAGACAGGATGTCATTATGTGTGTGTAGTGTGTGGTGTGTGTGTGTGTTTGTGTGTGCTTGTGTGGTGTGTGTGTGTTTGTGTGTGTATGTATGTAGTGGTTGGTGGTGTGTGTGTGTTGTGTGTGTATGTATGGAGTGTGTAGTGAGTGTGTGTAGTGCGTGTGTGGTTGTGCGCGTGTGTGCATGTTTTAGTGATTATGTGCGTGTGTAGTGTGTGTGTGTGTGTGTTTATTTGTGCGTGTGCTGCAGGATGAAAGTAGCAGACGGTAATTGATATGTGACGAAGGTCGAACTGTTGATGATGTCACTACTGGAAATATTACTAGAACAATATATTCCCCCCCCCCCCCCCACACACACACAAGTGCAGAGAGATCTCCAGATATAAAGCAATGCCTGTGCCGTGAAGCTTTTATAGTGATCAAAGGCACCGCACAAAGCCAGTCCCACTCTCTTAACCAAGATGATATTTACCAAAAAGAAGAACAAGTCAACATCATTGGATACCATCAGAGTTGCAGGTGTTATATCAGAGCTTTCCTTCTCCTAGAATTCTGCCTTGACAAAGTCGTTGGCGACTAAACTGGCAACCCAACCAAGGTTTCTTGGTGAAGAGGGTGACCTGATATACATAGATACATACATACATACATACATACATACATACATACATACATACATACATACATACATACATACATACATACATACATACATACTGGGCCACTATTTGCTCATCCCAATAGTGAGAGATGGGGAGAGCGGGAGAGAGGGAAGCAGTGACAGTGAGAGTTTGGTTCTTTTGTGTTCAGACCTGGTGTATATAAGAGAGAATGTGCCTGAATGCTGTTTCTTGTACAACATATATACATTCATAGATCCTGACAGACAGACTGACAGCATTTTAGTGTCACATCATATCCCTCCAACAACATCTACGAACGCCAAAGCATAGGAACCCATCTATTGAGCAAATCTATCTACATTCGACGGATAAGATCATGAGAGTTGGGAAGGAGTTCCTTGAGAAATATTCCCTGTCTGATAATCAAAAGCTCACACCCAGGGAAATTGCTCAGCAATACCGTAATTAATCAATTGATGAAGAACTGCATTCTTATCAACAAAAAAAAAAAAAAAATCATGCATGGATATGTTGCCAGGAAGCTCCAGAGTGAGAGTAATATAGATAAGCAAAGTAGTCTATCTTGGACCAACAACCGCTATATTGGCTCCCACTTTGAAGGATACGCTTTTGCAATCCAAGAACAGGAAATCAACACGAAATACCTGATTCACAAAAGAGATAGGGATGCAGGAAAAACACCTAGATGTGATAACAAGTGCAGATTCTGCAGAATTAACATCGAGGATGTCACCCATGTCATAATCAGCTGTCCAAAAAATGTTTGTATATATTTTTATATACTATACTATACTTGAACGCTGTCACAGTTCTCCTGCCAATATATATACAGTATATAAAGAGATAAATAGATCGATACACACATATATATTGCTTCCCTTGTCGGAAATAACACATGACCTACCCTTATTCAGTGCTTTGCTAACTCATTCCTTATTGTAGGTCGACTTTGCTTGCCCACAGCCAAAGCTTTGATTTTAATAAGCTCCCACTTGTATCATTTTATCCTAGATTTAATAATTAACTAATTAATTTAATTAGATAATTCTGTTGATTGGTTAATTATTTGTGTTTGTTTAATAACATCTGGTTGAGAGCTTTTATTCGGAATGTTTGAGCGGAAATATGTTTCCTTTGTTAACACTTTGAATTTACCCGCCAAAAACTGGAGGTTGCTTCTCTGTTGGAAACAACACGTGACAACGAAATGTTTGAAGGCTGTCCATTGTAGCGGTCGTATTTAGTTTGTTCACACCAGTTTGAGGCAGAACGGAATCCCTGTTGATGAAATGAATCCCCTGTTCGATTATGGGATACCACAAGCTTACGTGTTACGTAAGTTGGATAAATGATATCGGATTCATAGAAACATATCGGACGTATTGCAGAATATCGTCCGATCTGTCCAGCTCTGTTTTTTAAACTGTTAGTTCTTTCATGACTCTGGAATTGTATGGTTAGTTTTTGCCTACAGCAATTTTCAATTTGTCAAGCTATTTAAACGTATGTTATTACTCTAAGGACCTACCCTTATTGAGTGCTTCGCTAACTCATTCCTTATTGTAGGTCGATTTGCTTGGCCACAGCTAAAGCTTCGATTTTACTAAGCTCCCCTTCTATATATATATATATATATACATACAGAGCGAGAGAGAGAGAGAGAGAGAGAGAGAGAGAGAGAGAGAGAGAGAGAGAGAGAGAGAGAGAGAGAGAGAGAGAGAGATTGGGCATCTCGATTTCCGTCTATCAAATTAGATTCACAAGTCATCGGTTAACCAGAGGTGCTGCGCAGTTGGTCTGAACCCGGAGGTTTATATCTTCCAAGCAAACTCCTTTATTTCTGAATGTGGTGGAATTTAGACGGAGAGTTTAGAGTGAATGGAACAAACACCACAAATCCTCGTAATTATTGTAACCGCTAACTCTAACGATTCTCTTTATGTACCGTCATCATAGCATGGATAAATATTCTGTTTACAATTTCAGTAATGACCGAAGAAGCAACACGTGATGTCCTGTCTATCATATGTGAATGAACATTAACCAATTACTTAGTGAAACTCTTCCAGACAATAAAGAGTTTGATTTTTCTTTTTTCAGTTACGGGAAACTGAATAAATAAATAAATAGGTTAAATAAAATACAATAATATAAAGAAATAAGAATTGTTATTCAATTAGTATTTTATAGAGGATCTTTGCTGGAAATTAAAACTGTCTGCTCTTAATAGATAGTAAAATAAAAGTTTATATTTTTCTCCTCCTTCGTACTTGTCTCTTTATTTTACGCTCCGTCATGTTTTCTTTTCAATATTTCAGACTCTTCTCTCTCTCTCTCTCTCTCTCTCTCTCTCTCTCTCTCTCTCTCTCTCTCACTCTCTCTCTCTCTCTCCTTCTCTCTACCTCCCTCTCTATTCTCTCCCCCTCCCCCTTCTCTCTCCTCACTACCTTCCTCCCTTTCTCTCTCTCCCCTCTCTCTCCTCTCCCTCGGAATTCAGACGAAAAATACATAGATACATACATATATACCCACATACATAGTTACTTACATACATACATACACACATATATACATGCATACATACAAAGAAACAAACATACATACAAACATACATACAAACATACAAACATACATACATAGAAACATACATATATATATATAGATACATACATACATAGAAGCCCTCCAACTTGCTAAAGTCCCAGACATTATTATCAGGGCCATAGAGAAGCTGTCTTCTTCTTGTGTCTAAAGTTAAAGACAGAGAGGGAGGACTCTATTTTCACTGATAAAATAAAATATCGCAGGGGTATATTTCAGGGAGACAGTCTCTCTGTGATATTATTCATCTTGTCATTAAACCCCTTGTCCTTTCTGCTCAAGAAATATGAAGGATACATCATTGGCTCACAGGAGGAAAGAAATACGAACCTAATCATAATTTCTTTGTGGATGATCTGAAACACTATACCAAGAACATGGATGGGATGAAGAAAAATCTTGACCTGGTTACAACGTTCTCAAAGGATATAGGAATGGAGTTTGGCCAAGATAAATGTTCATACATGACTGTAAAGCGGGGAAAAACAACAACCCAATCTAGCAACATTGTCATCAATGGCCTAACTGTTTCACCGATATCTGATGAGGACTGCTACAGATACTTGGGGATAGATGAGAAATTATCCTATAATGGTATCTGTAATAAGGAACGCGTAACCAGGGAATACTACACCCGATTAAGAAAGATCTGGTCATCGGAAATCTCTGCGCAAAATAAAACTGGCTCACAATGTGTTTGCTGTGCCTGTTCCAACACCAACGTTTGGAATACTCAATTTGACGATAGATGAAATCCGAGCAGTTGATGTTAGAACTAGAAAAATACTAAACAACACCGGAAACCTCTACATCAACAGTGACATAGACCGCCTTTACTTGAAACGTAAGCAGGGAGACAGAGGCCTAACATCAGTCTAGAGTGTATTTGAATGTCGCATCATATCCCTCCGACAACATCTACGAACCTCGAAGCGTATGAGCCGGTCTCTCGAGCAAGTCTATCTGCATGAAACAGATAAGATCATGAGAGTTGGGAAGGAACTCCTTGAGAGATATTCCCTGTGATATAATCAAAAACTCACACCCAGGAAGTTCGCTCAGCAGTATCGTAGTGAATCCATGGATGAAAAACTGCATGCTTATCAGCAAAAAAATCATCCATGGATATGTTGCCAGGAAGCTCCAGAGTGAGAGTAATATAGATAAAGAAAGTAGTCTCAATAAAAGAGTTGTTTTGGTATTCTAGAATCCTTCATCCTGGCAAGGTGACCACTCCAATGGAGTCGTTGCTTAAGCAAAAGAGCTTCTATACTGTCAAAGATAGAGCTTTCCAAAATCTCGGCATCACTGATGTGGTGCCTCCAGTGAACGCCATGGATCCGTCTGAGACACATCTGATGGAAACACTCCAATTGCTTAAGGTGGTGCCGATATGTGACCTAGGTCTCGCAGGTATAAAGAAGAGAAGAGAGCACACATGCCTTGTACACCTTTACCTTTGTCTTCTTGCATGTCTCGTCGACCCCCGAGTCGCCTTTCTAGCTTTCCGAAAGCATCACTTGCTTTCCTAATCCTTAGTGAGATTTCACTATCAAGGTTGCTGTATCGATTGACAGTGCTTCCCAGGTAGACAAACTGATCAACCACTCCAAGTCGTTTACCATACACATAGATATTTGGTTCACTGTACTGCTTACCAGGGGCAGGTTGGTACATGACGACCATTTTCTTGCGACTGACAGTCAATCCTGGGGCAGTGCAAGCGTCAGAAAATGCATTCAAAATGTGCTGCATATCACTCTCTGTATGCGCTACAAGATCGTAATCATCTGCATACAAGAGGTCTCTTATGATTGATGTAAATACATACACACATACATACATACATACATTCTTGCGATTCAAGGGATGACAATTTCTTTTCATTTACAACCTTGCCACCAGGAAGGTGGCCGTTCAAAAAAATATACTCGAAATTAAGAGAAAGAGATAACATGCATACATACATACAAACAAACAAACAAACAAACAAATAAACATACATATTATAAAGAAACTAAGTAAGATGACTGCTGAGGCTTGACACTTTTGTCTTCCCGATACGGATGGCTGATGAAGGTCTGTGTTTGGGTGCAGCTCAGTGGATAGTGTGTGTTTTGCTTACGAGTTGGGGCAATCAACCGACTTATTTTCAAGCACGCACGCGCGCACACGCACACACGCGCGCACACGCACACGCGCGCGCGCACACACACATTCTGTATGTATATGTGTGTGTGTATATATATATATATAGAGAGAGAGAGAGTGTACGAATGTCAGCTAAATGTTTTCAGCGATCTTCGCCACGACGCTCTCACTCGATTGGATAACAAGCTTGGAATTGAGAATTAGTGATTAAGACGTCATTGTTTTCGTAATGCTACATCCGTTTCAAATTCCTGGTCGGATCTCGTGTCAGTGCATCAGTCTCTCTATAATAGTAATTGAAAGTGATATATGTAGAGGATTGCGTAATATCAGCAGATATTGCGTCATCAGCAGGATGTCCAACTCAACATTTTAGACTTTAAATCGAACACAAATATATAGAAGATTGACGTGTCGAATCTAGTAGTTAAATGCAGTCATGACACGTGCCCACTAAATAAGAGGACGGTTTCTAGGTGAGAAAAACACGTAATGGTGGGCTAGATTAAGGCATCTACAATTCCCGCTAAAAAAGAATTCGACCAGTTTCAAACATGTATACACAAGTGCTGAATTGCAATATGCGTATATATATATATATATATATATATATATATATATATATATATATATATATATATATATATATATATATATATATAGGAGAGAGTTTAACCCCGACGGCAGAGCTCAAGCCGTTTCGACGGCTATTTCTGGACTAAATTAGAATTTTTATTTACCACGCTAAAAATTCTAATTTAGTCTCGAAAAAGCCGTCGAAACGGCTTGAGCTCTGCCGTCGGGGTTAAACCTTTTCCTATTACCCACTCTACTACTCTGAGAATTGAGTACTCTGGTGCGTTATGGTCCATCTGGTTTCTTACAACACCTCCTTCGTTATATATATATATATAAATGGAATAGAACGAAACGAAATTTCAGTTCTCACTCTTAATACGGCACTTACTTATATACATACATTCATACATACATATATATAGTCTTCGATGTTTCTTCTCAACCGAAATACCCAAGTCGCCGATTCCTGACTATACCAAGATTATGGTAAGGCTATTACAATAAAAAGACACTCCACCCATGTAAATACAATGAACTAATGAATCTAGTGCGGTGTCCCTTCATAAAACTCTTAGGCAAATAAACGTGGCTACATTTCATGTATATAGACTCACACACACACACACACACACACACACACACACACACACACACACACACACACACACACACACACACACACACACACACACACACACAGACACACACACACACACACACACACACACATATATATATATATATATCACGATGGATACAGTAAAAACCTGTTAGACCATTACACCCCAGAGGAGTACTCAATCCCTGGTGTAGTAAAGAATGGTTATATGAATGAGTCAGGACGCCAACGTCTAAACTCTAGCTGTTGAAACAACATGATCGCAGCCGGCGGTGTACCGACTCTTTCATATTAGATAGATATATAGACAGAGAGATAGATATATAGAATGCTTCAGTAATGCACAGGGGTTAGTTGTATTAGCAATTATTCTCATTTTCTCATGATATATTCTTAGGAGTCTTTCAGAGTTGTGTCCAATTGTATGAAGATATATTATTGAGTTTTTAAGTATCATCTTGTTATACGTTACTTAGTCTTATCCACTCCTATCTACAGAACACTTGCCTCAGTAAACAATTCTACACACTCAGCTATGCACTTTTACTTATACACATAATTACCTATATATACACACATTTACACACACACACATCTATCTATCTATCTATCTATCTATCTATCTATCTATCTATCTATCTATCTATCTATCTATCTATCTATCTATCTATCCATCTATCTATCTATCTATCTATCTATCTATTGTTATACTTGGGAAGGATCATATTTGTGTAATATTGCCAGAATTAATAACATATATATATGTTAATAATTATATATATATATACATGAATTATCATCAATATATATATGACTTTAGACCAGCAGACCACATCCCCAGCATATACAATGTATCTCTCTCTCTCTCTCTCTCTCTCTCTCTCTATATATATATATATATATATATATATATATATATATATATGTATGTGTGTGTGTGTGTGTGTCGGCGCGCGGTCCTGTGTGCGTGACTGGCTGGAAGACAGTGTCTACTCTTCAAGAAGCTAAAACATGTTTCTAAATCTACACAGAGCATCACAACTGCTCTCAATATTGTAATGTTGGAAATGTATGCCACTATATTACTCTTTAATTATCCCTTATCTATTCATGTATTCAAAAAATTATCTCAAAATTTTTGTGAATATAATTAAATATTTGGCCTTCCTTTCTCTCTCACTCTATCTCTCTCACTCTCTCCCACTCTCTCAGTCTCTCTCACGCTTCATTTCTCTCTCTTCCATTCTCTCTCTCACTCTCTCTCATTCTCGCACTCTTCATTTCTCTCACTCTCTCACACTCGATCACTCTCTCACTCTCTCTCATTCTCGCACTCTCTCTCACTCTTCATCTCTCATTCTCTCTCACTCTCTCTCATTCTTTCTCACTCTTCATTTCTCTCACTCTCTCACACTCGCTCACTCTCTCACTCTCTCTTACTCTCTCTCACTCTCTCACTATCTCTCACTCTCTCACTCTTCATCTCTCTCTCTCTCTCACTCTTCATCTCTCTCTCTCAATCTTCATCTCTCTCTCTCAATCTCTCTCACTCTCTCACTCTCTCTCACTCTTCATTTCTCTCTCTCTCTCTCTATCTCTCACTTTCCCCACTCCATCCTTCCCTCTCGCTGTTCCTATTTCTTTCTATATTCTATTTGCTCCTTCTTCTCCTCGTCTCTGCTACAATATCACGTGGTTTCCTCTCTCCCTTTCATCCTCCAATCAATAACGAGCCAAACTCTTTGAATACCGAATATCTATCATGACTTCATCTTTGCATATATCTATCAGTCTATTAGTCTGCCTTCTCCCCCCCCCCTCTCTCTCTCTCTCTCTCTCTCTCTCTCTCTCTCTCTCTATATATATATATATATATATATATATATATATATATATATATATATATATATATGCATGTATGAAAGTATATATATTTGTATGTTAATAAGTATGTCTGTATGGATGTATCTGTCTATACACCTAATCGTCTGTCTATCCAGTTATCGATTCAGTAGTTTCCATTAACATCTTAAGACGTCTACCTACCTGTGTTTCCTGTCACATTCCCGTAGCAAAGGAAATCCACAGCTACCTATCTACCCCTGAACCAACCAGTCTCATGATGTCTTACCTGCATACCCCTCTTACTTATCACCTTATTTACCTATCTATTCACATAACACATCGCCTCATGTCTATCCCTTTCAAGTATTTCAATTAAACGTGTATATACTGATGCAAAGGCTGCGATTTGGCAGTCATTAAAATGTCGGCTAGAATACTTTATAGCTTTGTTCCGGCTCTCAACGCTCTAATTTCAAATATAACTCATTTTTCGTTGTCGATAAGAATATACCACTCTGGTTCTAGGGTTGATTCCCATATCTTCTGTACCAATATCTCCTTCTTTAGTAGAAATCATTTATGTTCAGACCTGGAGGGAAGATAGACTCCACCAGCTTTTAAAAAGAGTCCAATGAACACCACATGTTGCTACAGCAACCCCAAGACTCAATCAGGAGTTACGGTTACATACATAGATATATTTATGTGCGCTCTCTCTCTCACTCATTTCATCACATGTTTTTATTGCTCACAGCCAAAATGTATGATTTACGTCACCCTCTCTTTTAAAGTAGACAAGTTAGTTGCAACATTCTGTCTTACCTCATTCGTTACCATATTTCTATCCTACCCCATTCGTTACCATATTTCTATCCTACCCCATTCGTTACCATATTTCTATCCTACCCCATTCGTTACCATATTTCTATCCTACCCCATTCGTTACCATATTTCTATTTGCAATCGTGAAGTTGTGAGTTCAAATCACGGACGAGGTGGTACGTTGTATCCTTGAACAAGACATTTTACTTCACGTTGCTTTTTCTGTCAGGAGTTGCAACCGGTCGATAGTATCAGCAATGGAAAACCTGATGGAAACATTGTTTCCTTGGTCCGATTTGACGAGTTCCACCCCACTCAGCAAGCGAATGTCGCCTGGGATCGTGTTGATCGGTCAGAGTGAGAGAGAATGATGAAAGGTGAAGTTTAACTGGGTCGGGTTTGAACTGAGAATGTCAAGTGCTAGAATAAATACCACACAGTATTTTATCCACAGCTCTACCGATTCTGACAATCCATAAACTTCCAAATAGCTCGTAATATGACTAACATACTGAACAATATCTATACATAAATCTGAGCGGCATCCGTCCGTCACACAATGTATGTGTGTGTGGGAATGTATATGTGTGCAAAAAAGAAGGCAGGGGATGGTGAAAAAAAAAAACGATAGCAAAATATCGGCTGGCGTTCCATTTGTTATGCTGTGTGTGAGTGTATGTGTATGTGTGTGTTTGTGTATGTGTGTGTTTGTATAAATGTGTGTTTGTGTGAATGTATGTGTTTGCTTGTGTAAATAAATGTGTATTTGTGTGAATATATACATCTGTGAGTGTATATTGTTGTGTGTTTGCGCGTTTTTATTTAAATACTAATACATATAAATGTATGCATATGCACACACACACACACACACACATATATATATATATATACACACATATATGCACACATACACACATACACACGCACACACACATATATATATATATATACACACACATATATATATATACACACATATATATACACACACACATATATATGCACACACACATACGTATCAGCTTGTTGTAAAATGTTCTAGACTAATAATTGTTCTGACGTAGAATTACGGTGGAATGGTTTCAGATAAATATAAACATTTTAAAGTAAATATTTCTGTATTTTAAAAGCTGGCGGATGTTTCAGGCAGATTGGTATGAAAGAGTTGTTTGACTGATGTTTGAATTGGTAGAGTCGCTAGTCATAAGCCTGGATAACACCAATATCTGTCAATTAAGTAGCATTCAGTAATTGGTTGATATAATATTTTATTTTATTAATCCTCCAAGAGAAGGAGAGAGAATCAGATTGGTAGATATGTGAAACGAGAACTGAACGAGACTAGAGAAGTAAATACAGCTTTGTATTATATTTGACACTGGCAAGAGTTTCCGTATCAACCACCTATATATGGAAATAATTAAATATACAGATGATGTAATATAATCGATATTTTACACCACCGACATCTGTGATTGATTGTTCATATGAGATATCGATGTCGGATAAAAATTGGATTTATCGCTCTGCGACATTTCAATAAGTAAATTATCGATAGCACTAACACAGTGTGATTCAAAATAAAGGCCTATGTGAACCTATATACTCTACATAGAGTCCTCAGATTCAGATATTTTGCAATTATTATATGTGGTTAACACGTAAACACCTTGGGTTACGTTAAGAATACATACAGCTGTGTATATAAAGGTCCCATTGAGATCCTACGTCACAACCTAAACGATAAAAAGCGCAAAATAAAAATGCGAGTGTTTTCATAGGAAGGGACTAACTATGTAAGAATATGCCTGGAAGATTATTCAACAAAACTTAAAGTTAGATTAGAGATGTGAACCATTCAATATAAACTATTGAAGTGCTGGGTAATACGAAATACTGTTTAGAAGATGTTGGAATTGAACCACAGGACGGATTGGAAGAACAGTTGAGTGTTATATATTATAACAGAGAAAATCGGCCACAGCGAAAAAAAATCCGTATCCCTTGACTTTCCCCGAGTATTCTAACCGTAGAATTGAGTTGAGCGACCTCTGGCAAACTTCGTTTCTCTCTCTCTCTGTATATATATATATATATAGGAAAATGTATGACCCCGACGGCAGAACTCAAGCCATTTCGACGGCTATTTCTGGACTGAATAGCCGTCGAAACGGCTTGAGCTCTGCCGTCGGGGTCATATATTTTCCTATTATCCACTCTACTACCCTAAGTATTGAGTACTCTGGTGCGTTATGGTCCATCTGGTTCCTTACCACAACTCCTTCGTTATATATATAAATATATATATATAAACATAAATATATATATATATATATCGATCAACTTTCGTCAAATCGGACCGACGAAACAATACTTCCATCGCTCTTTCCAATTGCTAATACTATCTATTGGTCGCAACTCCAGGTAGAAGGTGCAAAGTGAAATAGAGTGTCTTGCTCAAGGACATAACGCATCACCCAGTCGAAGAATCGAACTCACAACCTTACTATTGCAAATCCCATTCTCTAACTACTCTGCCATGCGCCATCACACACATGCACACGTAATATATTATTCTGATGCACAAGAAAAGGAATATATATATATATATATATATATAAAACGGAGGAAATGTGGGAAGGAACCAGGTGGACCATAACGCACCAAAATACTCAATACTTAGGGTAGTAGAGTGGGTAATAGGAACGAGTAGGACACCGACGGCTGAGCTCAAGCCGTTTCGACGTCCAGAATTAGCCGTCGAAACGGGTTGAGCTCAGCCGTCGGGGTCCTACTCGTTCCTATATATATATATATATATATAAAAATGAAAAGAATAGAAATTATTGTGAGCAAGAAGCCAACAGTATTCCATAATATATATATGTACATATATATGTATATATATATATATATATATATATATATATAGTTATAGATTTCTGTAAAAGTTGGTATTCTTAACGTTGTTGTCAAAATATCACTTATTTCCCTTACAGTTACTTAAGCTTGATGGATCGGTTGTGAAAAAAATATATATTAAATATAATATTTCAACAGGAATGGTGGGTAACAGTAAAAAAAATCTCATTTGTTTTACTTTGTGTCACAATCTTGATTTATCGAGTGTATTTATAGAGGCGTGTGAGTCCTGCTAGAGAAACACATAGTTTAACGTTAACGATGTGTGTTCACGATCATTTTCTTATAAGCTTTCATATCTTTCCTGACTAATATAAACTTTCCTCGCCATATTTCTTACAAAAGTCTCTCACTGTGGATTTTGTAAATAAATTTGAAAATAATAAATTTAGAAAAATAACTTTTCTCATTTCGAAGTCGGTGTTTGGATTGTAATGAAGGTTGTAACATAAAATGATGTTAGAATATAGACAGTTTAGTAGCATAGAACCAGCGGGGGGAGGGGGTGTATAAGGGAAGTGTAGCCTACATGGGGCGGTGGAGTGGTACATTACATGGGGAGGTGGGCGTAGACTACATGGGGAGTTGGTGTAGACTACATGGGGAGGTGATGTAGACTACATGGGGAGGAAGGGTAGCTTACATGGGGAGGAAGGGTAGACTACATGGGGTGGTGGTGTAGACTACATGGGGAGGTGATGTAGACTACATGGGGAGGAAGGGTAGCTTACATGGGGAGGAAGGGTAGACTACATGGGGTGGTGGTGTAGACTACATGGGGAGGCGGTGTAGATTACATGGTGAGGTGGTGTAGATTACATGGG
>OZ024749.1:2381138-2391138 GCA_964016885.1 Eledone cirrhosa
TATTTTTATTAACATCGTAAAACATAAACCATTAGAAACGACGAAAGAAAGGAGCGAGAGAGAGAGAGGAAGAGGAAGGGAGAGGGAGGGGGATATAGATAGAGGGGGAGAGGAGATATAGGCAGGGGGAGGGGGAGAGAGAAATAGAAACAGCAACAATATAAGAATGAAAATTATTATGAAGAATAAATTGTAGAAAGGAAAGAAGTATTTGGATAGTGATGTGAGATTGACTGGGAGTTATATAATAACTGTTTCTATTTTGGCACAAGGCCAGCAATAACCCCAGTGTATTACTGGTACTTTATTTTATCGACCCCGTAAGGATGAAAGGCAAAGTTAACCTCGGCGTGATTTGAACTCAGAATGGCAAGGGCCCTAACTCAATGCGCCAAAGCATGGCGTCCTACCCTCTACCGATACTGCCAATCCACCGCCCTGAGAGTTATATAATAATAACATTTGTACTGCCTCATCGTTTTTCTGTTTTTTTGTTCTCTGTGTACTTTTTAAAACACTGTGTCATCCACAACACTGGCGCAGAACAAAATACCTGTTGATAACGTGATATTCCTTGTTCGATCATTATACCAAAAGCTTATTGTTTTAAGCAGACAGTATTATTGATTTAGGTGTCACAGAAACCCTGTACTGGATTATACCATCAATTCCAGGGTTCCGGGTGAATATGTCATTTATTTTGTCTGACCCGTTTAGCTTGACTCGTTTTTTGGCTTAGGTGTTTAATGGCTTCTTAACCGCCTTCTCAGTATGTATCGCCTTTATAACCTATGTTTATTGCTCTAGTCTTTTAGCCCATGGAGCGCTTGCCAGCATGACTCGGAATTTGCGTTGCGTTTCGCTTTTTCTACCCGCCGAAATGCGATTCTCACTGAATTTATATTTGAATTTATATATATATATATATATTGATGTGAGATTGACTATGAGTTATATATATATATATATTTATATATACGAGAGACAGTAAAAAAACAAGAGGGGCAGAAAGAAGGGAATAACTCCCTGAAAGTTATATTAAAAAAACACACGAATGGAAAGAAGAAAATGGAAGATTGAAGGATACCGTGGATGGGATATCTTAATGGTTTGTATATCTTACTGAGAAGAAACGGCCACCTATATATATATATATATATATATATATATATATATATATATATATATATATATATATATATTTATATATATATATATACTACAACGGGTCCGACGAGCCGCAGATTAGAGAGTCGGGTAAGATCGATACAAATCAAACCTTGAGCCGATCAGTGGCGAAACGCGCGTCACCAACCAATAAATGTAATGAAGGAGTAACTAATTGTCCTTGTTATCTTTTCACTATAATACACTCTGTCTAGCTCTACACATCGACACTGAAGTGAACCTAAATATGGAGTGCTCACCCGGGTGAACCTACAGTAACTCCCTGGATATATATATATATATATATCCAGGGAGTTACACACACATATATATATATATCTTATATATACGTATATATATATATATACGTATCTTATTCGTTTTTTCCCGTTCTTTGCCAGCGAACGTTTCCACGAACCAAAGTATCGTTTTCCTGTCTTCCTCCGGTTGCAACGTTTTTTGAAATATCCAGTTCTGCGTTTACAGATTGACTTTGTTAGTTTCAGAAGATCCCGTTAAGGGTGAAAGCAGCGATTCTTTGCTTAAACTTAATCTGTTATTTTAATAAATATATATATATATATATATATATATATATATATATATATATATATATATATATATATATATATATATGTGTGTGTGTGTGTGTGTGTGTGTGTGTGTGTGTGTGTGTGTGTATGTATGTATGTATATATATATATATATACATATATATATGTATATAATATCCCGATAGAATTCGGGAGGTGACACTCTCAAGAAAGGTACTCAATACGTTAAAACGATTGAAACAATTCTTGTCCTGTAGAAATAATTCCTGGATTAAAACGAATATATAGAGGGGGGCGGGGTGTTGATAGATTGTAGAGAAATAGGTGAGAAGAAGAAGAGGGGAGGGAGAAGGTGTAGGAGAGGAACGTGAAGTAGAAGTGATAAAAGGGGTGTGTAGTTGGTAGGGGAGTATTTGGCGGGGGTGTAGTTGGAAGGGGAGTAGTTGGAGAGGGGGGTGTTGGAGGGGCGGGGTGTATAGTTGGAGAGGGGTGTAGTTGGAGGGGTTGTGTGGTTGGAGGGGAAGGGTGTAGTTGGAGCGGGGTGCGATACCGGAAAAGAAAAGGAGGCCGCTTGATAGATTGCAGAAAAAGGAAGCTGGAAAATGTTCATACGCTTACATGTTGTGGAGTGTGTGTCTGTGCGTGTGTGTTTGTCACGCAGGCGTATGTGTGTGTGTTCGTGTGTGTATCTCACGTAAGCGTCTGTGTGTGTGTGTGTGACGCAGGCGTGTGTGTGTTTGTGCGAGTGTGTGTGTGTGTGTGTGTGCGAGTGTGTGTGTGTGTCGTTTTAGATATTATTGACGTGATTGTTTGAGAATCTTCAGTATATATGTCTGTAAGACACACACATACATAGATATACACAGATACACACACATACATACGTATACACAGACACATTCACACACATAGAGACAAATACACATACTCACACACATACACACACTGAAACATGTATGAACTGAGACAGAAAAAAGGAGAGAGTCAGACTGAATAATATAGAAAAGGAGATTCAATGATTTAATGTGATACAGAGAGGGGGAGAGAGAGAGAGAGAGAGGGGGGGGGAAGTGAGAGGGAAAGAGGGGTGAAAGAGAGAGAGAAGATAGTGAGAAGAAGATATAGAGATATAGAGAAAGAGGGAGATAGAGAAAGAGATATATGGATATATATATATATATAGAGAGAGAGAGAGAGAGAGAAATAGATAGAGAGATAGATAGAGATCAATAGAAATTAGACTGGATGCAGAAGAAATATCTAGAATTTGCCCCCCCCCCCCTCCCCTCCCGCATCAACCCGCACCCTCTCACCCCCTATCACCTCCCCACGTATGTATATTTGTATGTATTAATGTTTATAACATTAAAAAGTTAAGACAACAAAAAAGAAAGAACATTAAGATAGGAAATATTATCAAATAACTGTGGAGCTTAGGTTAGATGGTGGTGGTGGTGGTGGTGGTACTGTGGTGGCGGTGGTGGTGGTAGTGTTGTACGATGGTGGATACCGTAAAGGGCCGTAACTCTTTGCCTGAAAACATGGCGTCCGACTCTCTAACGATACTGCCAATCCACCAGACTGTACAGAGGGTTATGTATCATACTTCCTTAAAAAGATGTTTGAAACAAATGTACACACACACACACACACACATACACAGACACACACACACACATATACACACATACACACACACACACACATACACACACACACACACATATATATATATAAGGATCAACGGAAGCAGCGTTGCACTTTCAGTTACTTTAACACCATTTCAAACCTTGATATGCCCATGACGAGGCGACACTTCTTTCTTGACACGAGTCAAACCTTGATATGCCCATGACGAGGCGACACTTCTTTCTTGACACGAGTCAAACCTTGATATGCCCATGACGAGGCGACACTTCTTTCTTGACACGAGTCAAACCTTGATATGCCCATGACGAGGCGACACTTCTTTCTTGACACGAGTCAAACCTTGATATGCCCATGACGAGGCGACACTTCTTTCTTGACACGTGTCAAACCTTGATATGCCCATGACGAGGCGACAGTTCTTTCTTGACACGAGTCAAACCTTGATATGCCCATGACGAGGCGACACTTCTTTCTTGACACGAGTCAAACCTTGATATGCCCATGACGAGGCGACTCTTCTTTCTTGATACGAGAAAGGATATGCTGGTTTCCAACAATTACTGGTAGCTTTAGTATCTGATCACAGTGTACAAACCAGCGGAAGATATATATTCATGTAGCTAATTACATAAATTTCTAGTAAATTTTTTGCAGACACTGTACAGGCTGTGCCATAAAAAGTGGGAAGAAATAAAAAATAAATAATAGATATGAATGCTAGAAAAGTATTGGAGTACTATGAGCAAACCCAGCTTAATGACAAGAATAGAATAATGGGTATAAATGCATTAGCTCTCTCTGTTATAACCTACAGCTATAACATAATAAACTGGAAGTTAAGTGAAGTGAAATGCCAATACAGAGAGAAAACAACCCAACAAAGCACCCACGTATATATGGAATCCATCAACTCAAGTGCTTATGTAGATAAAATATAACTGGCAAGAATACATTGAGAGGCGGAAGAGTGGCTAATACAATAAGTGAACTATTAGAAAGAAGGGAAAATAAGAAATAGCCATAGAGAATTCTATTGGTGGAGAGTAATATCACAGAACCTTTTAGGATTTCAGGATCAAAAGGAATTGTAAACTGGCTAAGAGGTTTTTAAGCAATCCATAGGATGCTAGTAGTGTGTCTGGATCTTTCAGAATATTTCGATATGAATAGAGGGCGGAAAAGAGAATAAAACATCAGGGGGGAAAAAATAATATTACACACAAAAAATACTGACGGACCCCCCTCCCCCCACACTCACACACACATACACACATACACACATACAGACATACACACACGTATAATTAGTTACATTCATCCAGCTTTCTCTCTCAGTCTCATATATATGTATATGTATATGTATATATATATATATACACATATATATATACATATACATATATATATACATATACATATATATATATATATATATATATATATATATATATATATATATATATCGTTATTTCAGTATTCACCGTTTCCTCGGGGATTTCATGAGAGCTAGATCACATATCACATCATATTTATAATCTTACTCGAATAAACAAGACAAAAGCAACAAACACAAAACAACGGGAAGCATTGCACAAATTATTTTTGCCACAAAAAAATGTGTCCATATATTATGTATAGTGTGTATGAGTTGGTTCTTTTATATATATATATATATATATATATATATATATATATATATATATATATATATATATATATATATATATATATATATATATATACATATATATATATATATACATACATATATATATATATATATATATATATATATATATATATATATATATATATATATATACGTATATATATATACATATATATATATACATATAGTATATATATATATATATATATATATATATATACATATACACACACACATACATATATATATATATATACGATATTAACAAATGGAAAGTATATTTATAAAACCATATTTATTTCATTATACACCAAGTTAAATTATGGTGTGCTTTCATCAGATAAAATATAATATAGATCAGTTTTATAAATATTTTTACTCCAAATATTTGTTGAGTGCTTTATATCAGTTATAAAAATATTTGCTTGTTGTATCCCAACAATTTAAATAGAACTTTTACATATATATATATATATATATATAAGTTTTAATATAGATGAGATTCTACAGGACTAGAACTGTTTCATTCTTTAGAAATCATCAGGAATCCTGATGATTTCTAAAGAATGAAACAGTTCTAGTCCTGTAGAATCTCATCTATATTAAAACTTTTATACTCTGCAATGTATTGAGTACCTTACTTACTGTGATTACCTCCGATTCAACCCGGAATAACGTACTATATATATATATATATATATATATTTATATATATACACACACATATATACATATATATATATATATATGTATGTTATATATATATAATAAAATAATAGGAGGCTGGACTTGTGTAAATCCTTGACAGGTTTATTATACTATGATCATTTCAATGACCGAGTTCCGTATGAATCCGGTGATATCATCAGGTATTCGAAATGTAACAAAGGAATATAACAGACACAATCCATGGGGCTGAAAATCATAAACAAGAGGACGACCGACCATCTAGCATCTTCTACCTTAGTCGGTCTCCCTCAAGTGTTAACTATTCGGTCTACTTATGACCATCTACACAAACGAAGACGGCTGAGCTGCATTACCTTGAGTACTCTCCATAATATTACATCGAGATTGACTATACGGAATGACCAATTCTATCCAGTGGTGAACCAACAAACCTAAATAAATAATGCTCCAGAAATGTTTAGCACTTTCCGATGTAATAATGAACAGCGGCACTGACTCCAGTGTAGAGCTATCGCCAGCATGGGACTGACTAATCTACTTACCATTTAGATTTTGGCTGCTCTGTGCTTTGTCTACCGCCCACCTGGTCCAATGCTGCTTCCCTGTCGGGAATATTCAGACTTCGGCAAAATTCTACGGATTATACTGTAACCTGTATTGTATTGATTGAATTCTCTACCCTATACTTCAGGGCCTTCGTGACTCACAATGAATTCTGAGACTCGAACATACACTAGGTATCACCTGATACCATTCCATCTCTTCCATCCTCTATATCTATATGTATTATCTAACTACAACTTGATCTATATTGTATTTTACCTGTGTTTTGATTTCTCCGATATGTTCTTATATACTTTCGTTTTATTCCATCACCACCCTAGCTATGGTGGCGTTTTATTTATGTATTTTTATTAATGTATTTTTATTAATGTATTCTTATCTTTGTATTCTACTTTTATTTATTTATGTATTTTTGTTTATTGTTCCTTTTATTTAGGTTTTCACTCGCTTTACTCTCATTATGTACTTACCATTGTACTCATTAGCACACCTCACGAGAATATTACTCTCTGTACCCTTATATATCCTCCAACCCACCAAAGAAACAGACTTCTTATAACCCGGACTAACTGGGGACTCAAAAATAATCTATTTGCGCATTTCATCTGGTTTTACCACTTTCAACCTCCCATCACGGGTGTGAATATATAATAATCGTTTGGTTACACGCGATGATCCGACTGATGTGGCGGCTTTCCCGGCTGCCCGCCTGGCGCTCTAGTGCATAAGCCTTCCTTGAGTACTTGGAAAAATAAATTTCCCCGTCTTTCGGTAAATGAAATTACTCGGAGCGGATTGCTTCGCCCCGGGGCCCGCCGCGCCGCCGGTTTTGACCGCCATATAGTACCTTTAAATTCTAGGTTTAATCATAACTATTAGCTGTATCATGCCACCCTCTTCTGGCACGTAAACAAATCCCCCTCCTGTGTGAATTAATAGTATTCGTTTGGTATAGCGATGGCCCGACGGCGATGGTAGACTTCCCGCTAGCACACCCGAAGCCTAAGACAGTCACATCCTAGAGTACTCGGAAAAATTAATTTCCATCTCTTTCGCTAGACGATATCACTCGGAACGGCTGACACGTGGTTAGGAAGGGCTGGCCGGAGTCCGCAGTCGTCGCGTGTTATTGACTGCTAAACAAGGGCTTAATCTTTACTCTATATCCCACCCTGAAAACTTATCGAGAATCTCTATAATACACTTAAACTTTTTCACATAAGACTTTCTCTGTAAATTCTTTAACTAAATCTCACAACCCAAACCTTAAACTTTTTTTTAACTATTTACATTTTTTAAATGTTTTTAATTCTTTAATTTCATCCTATAACTTTAAACATAAGTTTAACGTTCCAATTTTCTGTCCACACATTATACCATACAGACACCCACTATATGCCTCTCTTAAGATATAGGTTCTTCGGAAAAACATTTTTCGCAACAATTTCTAACCTGATTGTAGCATGACCGTAACGCTGACTTTTCTTCTTTCTTTCTTTCTTTCTTTCTTTCTTTCTTCTCTTTCACGGGAAGGTAGTACATTATAAGCATTCGCTCCCCTCACCAGATGGTCATAAGTAGACCGAATAGCCAACACTTTAGGGCGACCGACTAAGGTAGAAGATGCTAGATGGTCGGCCGTCCTGTTGTTTATGATTTTCAGCCCCATGGATTTTGTCTGTTATATTCCTTTGTTATATTTCGAATACCTGATGATATCACCGGATTCATACGGGATCCGGTCATTGAAATGATCATAGTATAATAAATATTTCAAGGATTTACACAAGTCGAGCCTCCTGTTATTTTATTATAATAATTAACTCCGTACTCACACCACCAACTACACAAACGAAGACGGGTGAACTGCTTTACGTTGAGTACTCTCCATAATATTACATCGAGATTGACCATACGGAATGACCACTTCTATCCAGTGGTGAACCAACAACCCTAAATACTATATATATATAAATATATATATATTCATGTAAGTATGCATTTTTGTATGTTTGTTTATATGTATATATATATGTTGGTTTTCATAAGAATCCATGGAGAAAGCCTCGCATTTTTCAGAAGTTGGAAATTTATCAAAGATACTTGTGTGACTGGTTCGCTCATACTTTATATGAAATTAAGCGTACAATGTGTGTCTGTCTGTATATATATATATATATATATATATATATATATATATATATATATATATATACAATATTAAATAAATGGAAACTATATTTATAAAACCATATTTATTTCATTATATATATTTCAGGGATAACATATTAACAATATGCTATGCCTTCCTCAGACAAAATACAATATAAACAGCTTTATAGATAAATAGATTCGACATACCGTAACAACATCTACTTGGGAAGTAGATGTTGTTACGGTATGTCGAATCTATTTATCTATAAAACTGTTTATATTGTATTTTGTCTGAGGAAGGCATAGCATATTGTTAATATGTTATCCCTGAAATATATATAATGAAATAAATATGGTTTTATAAATATAGTTTCCATTTATTTAATATTGTAAATATACTCCAAATATTTGTCGAGTGCTTTTATATCAGTTATAAATATTTACTAGTTGTAACACAACAATTTAAATATAACTTTCCACATATATATATATATATATATATATATGTGTGTGTGTGTCTGTGTGTGTGTACGTGAGCGTGTGTCAGTCCCAGGTTCAATCTTACTCAAATAAATTTGAGTGTAAACAATAAAATGTGTGGAATGAAACAGTTCTAGTCCTGTAAAGGCCATAAATATATATATATATATATATATATATATATATATATATATATATATATATATATATATATATATATATATATATATATATATACGTATATATATATATATGCGTGCGTGTGTGTGTGTGTGTGTGTTATAAATATAGATAATACACGTGAGTGTATATGTGTATATCTATATGTGTAAATAGATATACAGATAGACGTAGCCAGATGCTGATTAATAATTATATTAAAATGGCTAATGAGTTTTGAAGAAAACGCAAATATGTCGCTATAATTATTGGTTAACTCCGAGCTATCCCCGTTAACTCCGAGGTTCAATTCCGAGAGTTTTATACAATTGTTCATCAGAAATAAGAAAATAGCGGTGGTAAACCTTTGCAGCGACACATTCTCTAGCGGTAACCTGGTGTAGTCTGCGACTAACCCAGGCTCTGCTGCACTTTGGGCCGAGGAGGGCAAACCCTCCTAATATCCGTCGTTCTCCGATAGTTTTGCAGTCGAGCCCGTGGCAGTGGAGACTGCTGGTGTCCTTGGCTCTAAGGCAACCTCCCTACTTACCACAATCGGCCCAGAGATGGCTGCTACCCGTAAGTCTGGGCATTGCGAGCTGGAATGGCTCTTCCAGCGCGGCTGCCTCACTTTCCTCCGGGGAAACGCCTTCGCTATTCTCTACTCCGAGGCTTCGGTGGCGCGAGCGCCTGGGCCCTTTTTGCTCATAATAGTGAGAGAAGAGGAAAACGGGAGAGACGGAGGCAGTGAAAGTAGGAGTTTGTTCCTTTGTGCCTGGAACTGGTACATATGTAAATGTTTCACGGACACACACTCACCACATCCAATATTTGCCAGGAAACCTAATTAAGAGATTTGACTATTCCACCACCATATTTTTAATGAAAGCATTGACTAGCATATTCAGGGTTT
>OZ024749.1:2401138-2413638 GCA_964016885.1 Eledone cirrhosa
GGTGGATTGGCAGTATCGGTAGATGATCGGACGCCATGCTTTGGAGGATACAGTTACCTCCCTGTATGATCTGAGCTCAAACTCCGCCGAGGTTAACTTTGCCTTTCATACTTACGGGGTCGATCAAATAAAGTACCAGTAATGCACTGGGTAATTGCTGGCCTTGTGCCAAAAGTAGAAACAATTATTAATATTCGAAAAACTCAGATTACATTTATTATATATATATATATATATATATATATATATATATATATATATATATATAATATATATTTAGAAACACACAGATACATGCGGACACACACATATATACATGAATGCATCCGCACCCAACTGTGAGTTAAGGGTGCCAACTTCACCGATGTTGCTCAATGAATGACCGGGACAGACCAATTCGGTTGAACTAGACTGAACCAGTATCAGAGTTAAAAATACATTATGAAGAGAGAAGAAACATTTAGATATAATTAGTAATAAAATGTATCATACCTAAATTGCTCCTAAATTCCTCGACTACGTAGTTTCGTGGCATAAACAAAAACAATATATCATAAAGATATAGAGTCCCTGCGAGGTCTGCCGACTTATCAAGAGGATACCTCATTTTACTAGTCTCAAGAACGCGTCTACACGACGTGAGAAAGAATCCGCCTTTTGGGATTCTTTCTCACGTCGTGTAGACGCGTTCTTGAGACTAGTAAAATGAGGTATCCTCTTGATAAGTCGGCAGACCTCGCAGGGACTCTATATCTTTATGATATATTGTTTTTGTTTATGCCACGAAACTACGTAGTCGAGGAATTTAGGAGCAATTTAGGTATGATACATTTTATTACTAATAATATCTAAATGTTTCTTCTCTCTTCATAATGTATTTTTAACTCTGATACTGGTTCAGTCTAGTTCAACTGAATTGGTCTGTCCCGGTCATTCATTGAGCAACATCGGTGAAGTTGGCACCCTTAACTCACAGTTGGGTGCGGATGCATTCATGTATATATGTGTGTGTCCGCATGTATCTGTGTGTTTCTAAATATATTATATATATATATATATATATATATATATATATATATATATATATAATAAATGTAATCTGAGTTTTTCGAATATTAATAATTGTTTCTACTTTTGGCACAAGGCCAGCAATTACCCAGTGCATTACTGGTACTTTATTTGATCGACCCCGTAAGTATGAAAGGCAAAGTTAACCTCGGCGGAGTTTGAGCTCAGATCATACAGGGAGGTAACTGTATCCTCCAATTTGTCTTGGAACTTCTGGTTATAGCTGCACCCGAATATAATTGGTTTTTAAATAATTTCACTATAGCGTGTTCAATGTATTTCACCCCCGTTTATGGCTTATAGTGTTACTATAGAGCTGTCAATGTAGTCCACACTTTATCGCAAATAACTACATTTCTGTCAGGTAGCAATTACTTTTGCTTGAAGCTCTAAGATGGTCGTCCGATGCTCTTACATAGGCACAAGGCCATCACTTTTGGGGGAGGAAAACGTCGATTAAATAGACCCAGAACGTTACCGGTCCTTTCTTTTATCGACTCCGTCAGGATGAAAGGCAGAGTTAACCTCGACGCGATTTGAACTCAGATCATAAAGGGCCGTAACTCTGTGCTGAAAAGTATGGTGTCTGACGCTAATAATAATAATAATAATAATAATAATAATAATAATAATAATAATAATAATAATAATAATAATAATAATAATCCGTATTTTCAGCAATGATATATGTATGCAATTTGGTATTAGTAAGTGTGGAGTCCTTGAGATGAAGAGAGGTAGATTGAGCAGAAGCAACGGAATCCAGCTACCAACAGGTGAGATGATAAAGGAAATTGACACTGAAGAGGGACACACGTATTTGGGTGTTCTGCAGGCTGATGACATCAAAAACAAAATAATGAAGGAATTGATAAGATCTAAATACATTCGGAGAGTAACGAGCGTATTAAAGTCACACCTGAACAGTAGGAATGCCATAAGTGCAGTAAATTCCTGAGCTGTGTCTATTATTAGGTACAGTGCGGGAATTCTGAGATGGAATGTTGCTGAACAAAAAGAAATGGATAGGAAGACTAGGAAGCTATTGACTATCTACAACATGTTCCACAAGATGAGTGATGTCGATAGACTCTACTTAAGGAGATTTGAGGGTGGAAGAGGTCTTATCAGCATAGAGGACTGTGTTCAGATGGAGAAAAACAACCTATACAAATACGTGACTGATAGTAAGGAGCCAATGCTCAGAATTGTACTGAAGGAGAGGACAATAGACCAGGGGATGTTCAAGGAGGAAATAACAACAAGGAGAAAGAGCAGCCTTCATGAAAAATCCCTTCATAGTACCTTCTTTGAGAAAACTGAATTTAGAGATCCACAGACATGGAACTGGTTGAAAAGAGGAGACCTTAAAAAGGCTACAGAAGGAATGCTAATGGCTGCGCAAGAGCAGGCCCTCAAAACGAAGTGGCTGAAACACCATATTTACAAGGAGGAGGCTAGCCCACTGTGCAGGATCCGTGGGGACAGAGAGAGGAGACTGGCTCACATTGTATCCGAGTGTAAACACCTAGCCCAGACTCACTATAAAGGCTGGAGACATGATGTGATGGGCAGGGTGATCCACTGGCACCTATGCAAAGTAAACAATTTACCACATTCTGAGAAGTGGTATGAGCATAAGCCAGAGCCGGTGATAGAAAACGATCAGGTGAAGGTGCTGTGGGATTTTAGGATAGAGACGGACAAGAAACTGGAAGACAATAGACCTGACCTGGTGGTTTTGGACAAGGAAAAAAGATCGTGCCTGATTGTGGATGTGGCCTGCCCATTCGACAAGAGAGTGCAAGAGAAGGAGAGGGAGAAAATTAACCGATACCAGGACTTAAAGTGGGAGGTAAAAAGGATTTGGAATTGCCACGAAGTCAAAGTGGTCCCGATTGTTATAGGCGCACTAGGAACTATCTCAAAAAGTTTCCAGGGATGGTTAAAGAAAATTGGCCCCGCCACGCTTTTTGGAATACTTCAAAAGACATGCTTGCTTGGAACAGCAAGAACCCTCCGATACGTCCTGAATATCTGAGGCTGCAGGTAGTGGCTTGATATTCATTTCAACAAACTTTCCAGTTAACTAATATCAATGACTGAGACTCAAAGAACAATGATAATAATAATAATAACTATAATAATAATAACTATACGCGGGTTTCCTGGGATTTGCGATAAAGCAAGATAAATGCAACTATAATAATTGTTTCTACCTTAGGCACAAGGCCAGCAAATACCCAGTGCATTACTGGTACTTTATTTTATCGACCCCGTAAGGATGAAAGGCAAAGTCAACCTCGGCGGGATTTGAACTCAGATCGTAAAGAGACGTAACTATGCTGGAAAGCATGGCGTCCGATTCTCTACCGATACTGCCAATCCTCCGCCCTATATGCAACTATAATAATAATAATAATAATAAGGGAATATTACGCACATGGTGGATAGGGTATTATGGAATCGTTCCCGTAAGTTTTTAATTTTTTACATATTTAAAACAATTATGATAGAATAATTCTTATTACAAATGGGACATAAGATACCAGTCATACTCTCAGGCAGTGGCAACGCATAACATTATGGCATATGGCTCTAATATTTAATATTTAATTTTGTATCAGAAATTTTATAGTCAAAAAAGAAAATGGTTACAAATGGTCACAAAAGGAGAGAAAACAGCCAAATAGTTTCACCACCAACACCACCACCGCCGCCACCACCTCCACTACCACAAACAATTTAGCTAGATACAATAACACCATCACAACACCATCACTACAGTATTACTATCCCATCACCACCGTCACCACTGCATCACCGCTACCACCACTATTCCTCCACTACCTCCTGTTAAGAGAGGGATGGTAGTAGGGCCACTAAACATGACTAGAAGCGAGGAAGTCACCAAAAGATATGAAAAGATATAAATAGACTGATTTAGTGACCCGGTCAAACAGTTAACATCAACACCAAAAACATAATAATTATTGTTGTTGTATCTCTAAACTCTCTCAAAATGTTTAGTTTAAACGATGTCAAATCTAAACTATAATATAATAATAATTGTTTCTACTTTTGGCACAAGGCCAGCAATTACCCAGTACATTACTGGTACTTTATTTTATCGACCCCATAAGGATGAAAGGCAAAGTTAACCTCGACGGGATTTCAACTTAGACAGTAAAGGGACGTAAATATGCGAGAAAGCATGGCGTCCAACCCATGCAACAACAAAAGAAAAACAAATTTCAAAAGTTTTGAACGCAACAACCCCAACTTCCCTCGTAGCTAAAATCAAAAATTGCCACAGCAGCAACAACAACACTAGTAACCGATGTTACTGGCCTTGATAAACAAAAAGAAAAAAAAAACAAACTAAGTCAGACATTCAAACATTACAATGAAACTTATGCTTATTTTTTAAAGTTTTTATCTATTTGTTTGTTTATTTATTTATGTTCGTCTACAACGTGATGGTGCCACGCTAAAAGCGGGGGTTTTACATAAAAGTAACTTTAATATTAATAAATAACAATAAACTATATATAATAAAATAACAATTGAAATCCCCAGTAGGGGGAACATTACTGCAGGGTTGTTTTACACCCCGTGGATAGAACAACCCTCAATACCAGGAACACGTTTTGTAGGTGTTCCTGTCTTCCCTCTTTATCTTCCTCAACCTACAGAGAAGGCCCATTCACTCGGGCCATTTTTGCCACATTCACCCACCTTTCAGCGAATTTACTGGGGTGTAGCACCTCTCTCTCCATTCTCACCTTCCTTCTGAAGTGATACTTAAAGAAGGGGATAAGTTGTTGTCCGGAGAGAAAGGTGTTTGCCCTCAGTCCTTTTAACCTCGTCCACCATATTACCTCTTTCGTCATAGCCACCAGACAGAGGAAAACCGCCTCTCCTTCGTTCTTAAATGAAGGCGGCGGGGTGATCCTCACGATGGACTCGGCTGACAACTGGATGCGTCCCACACGTGACAGCAGCTGTTCGACATAATTCCACAGGTCGGTTACCCCTGGGCATTGAACAATTGCGTGCATAATGGTTTCGATGTCCTGCTCGCTTCTTGGACAGGTCCTTTTGGCAGGATCTTTGCCAGGGCGCCCGTGCCTGTAGATTTTGTCTCGAACTAGTAGAGCTCCTCGGTAGCACTGCCAGGCCAGAGACCTCTGGAAGTTATCCATAGGCCCTGGACGGAAAGTCCTCCCGAACAGACTGGTCAGCTTGTCCTCCTCGATGCCTAGAGTTTCCCCGAGAACGTCGTCGCACTTATCCTCCACTAATCCCCTATAGAATGTCGAAGTGGAGTCTCCGCTGATTGCTGTTTCCGCTTGGTAGAGGGCTGTGAGCGCCTGTAGGCACTCGAGGTGCCAGGCACCCATTTTCGGTCTTCGCTTGACCCAGGACTGCAGCTCTGTTAGTGAGAGGAGTTGTGGAAGAGCTTGTCTCACAAACGACAGCCACACCGGTTCACCGGTCAGGAATACCTGGAGATGGCGTAGCCTCAGCGCATGTTGCGCATCATCAGCCACGGCATCCCCAGACCTCCGTTAGATAAATAGATAGATAGATAGATAGATAGATAGATAGATAGATAGATAGATAGATAGATAGATGGATTGGTTGGTTGATTGATAGTTAGTTAAATCCAATTGGAATCAATCACAGCATTACAACAGTTTTGGAAACAGCAAATATCCTGCAGGAAGTTCTATATAAGATTACATAACTTGGTAAGAAGTCATTTAAATGATCCAGCGATAATAAGATCCAGTGTTAATAATATCCAGTGTTAATAAGATGCAGTGTTAATAAGATCGTCACTGTCCAAGTAAAAGATAATAATAATAATATTATTTTTACATAAAATTATTTGATTATATTCCATAATTATGTAAGCACACTTATGACTGGTTCTGATTTTCTTGTAAATATTACTTTTAACATATGATGTATATATGCATAAAGCAAATGATATACTGTATAATGTGTGATGTGTATAATCCGGTGTGTTTATTTCGGGGGATTATCAATGTATGTAGTAAGATATTTTGTCGTAGGTGTCGTGACGACACTCGGCAAGAAATAGAAAGACAAACGGAAGGAAGAGAAAAAGGACAGATAGCAATAGTATCAGTGACATTGGTGAAGTTACACAAATATTGTGACAGTAAAGATAGTAATGTGGAGAGGTGGGAGTATCTATAACAATGAGTGGGGAAAAAAGGAGGAAGTAACGTATAAAATTATAAACAAATGAAAAATTTGCTATACCTTAGGTACCTTAGATAAGGACACAAATGTGAGAAGTTTCCCCTGTAAATAGAAAAAAGAAGAAAAGGTCAGACTTATTTTTACAGCTTTTAACTTTGGCAAAACAGATACTAAACTGGCATACTATGAAAAAAAACTGTCTTTTTCATCTCATCTCATCTCATTGTGCATGAATTCTACAGAACATTGTTAACAGTTCTCAGAAGTATTTGGCACTCCTGTGAGGACAACGATGAAAATAGAAAAATAACGAAATTTGTACAAACGATTGGAAAGTTGTATGTTAGTTCTGATTATTGTATTTACTGTTTAAAAAGGGTTAAACTCCAAAACATTTTCGAAAGTGAAAGTAGCAACAAATAATAAATATAATAGAATAAACAAATACATGAATAAAATTAAAAACATACATACACAAAAGCAACCGAGAGATTGCGAGAGAGCAAACAAAAAAAAAAAATAACTGACATAACGTTGGTACAAAATGTCTGACTTCAACGACAAATGACATCAAACAAAAGCGAAATCAATGCGACAAAGATATGTGAAAACGAAATTACGTCAACTGCACCTAAATGTAGCGGATGTAATGTAATACTACAGTGCAATGTTATATATAGTAAGTAGTTTACACAGTAATAGAGAGTAAACTAACATAAAATATTATTAGAATATATTTGGCAATACCGGAGCAAAGTTGAAAAATGAAGGAATACAAGGAATAATTGAATAAGTAGTCAATCGAACGCCAATTTTACTCCACCATTGCCTTTCTCAAGCCTTCCTTGCCTCTCTCTAGGTATATATATATCGTAACACGTACGTATATATATACATTTCTACACCGATATATATATATATATCTATACACAAACAGAGGGTTAGCCATGATGAGTCCAAGTGTGTGTATGTGCGTATGTATTCAAGTGTGTGTATGTGCGTATGTATTCAAGTGTGTGTATGTGCGTATGTATTCAAGTGTGTGTATGTCTGTATGTATTCAAGTGTGTGTATGTGCGTATGTATTCAAGTGCGTGTATGTGCGTATATATTCAAGTGTGTGTATGTGCGTATGTATACAAGTGTGTGTATGTGCGTATGTATTCAAGTGTGTGTATGTGGGTATGTATACAAGTGGGTGTATGTGCGTATGTATTCAAGTGTGTGTATGTGCGTATGTATACAAGTGTGTGTATGTGCGTATGAGTCCAAGTGTGTGTATGTGCGTATGTATTCAAGTGCGTGTATGTGCGTATGTATTCAAGTGTGTGTGTATGTGCGTATGAGTCCAAGTGTGTGTATGTGCGTATGTATTCAAGTGCGTGTATGTGCGTATGTATTCAAGTGTGTGTATGTGCGTATGTATTCAAGTGTGTGTATGTGCGTATGTATTCAAGTGTGTGTATGTGCGTATGTATTCAAGTGTGTGTATGTGCGTATGTATTCAAGTGTGTGTATGTGCGTATGTATTCAAGTGTGTGTTCTAACCTATTTCTGTATGTGTAAATGGGGAAAAATAGGATTAGGCAACATCCATGTTTTAATCCTGAACATGGGTTGTGTATATATAAATAATTGTTTCTCATATTATACATACACCACTACACACACACAGACACGCACACACGCACACACACACACACACATATATATATATAGTGGAGCGAGAAGCTCTAGTCTTCATTAGGACATCTCCATAGGAGAAGGTCACTCTGATATAAAACCTACCATTTTGTTTGTATCCAGTGATGTAGACAAGTTATATTTTTGCACAAATGCCTTCGATGTTGAGAGAGTTGGACTGGCCCCGTGCAGGGCCTTTCCTCACTTCAAAAAGCTTCAAGGATAGGCATCGCTTGATATGTGGTATTTTATGCGATGCATGGTATTGCTGACCATAGGTAAGTCCCTAACAGGATTAAAAAGCCATGTCCGTGTTGCTCATACTTAAGTAACAAGGCAGACAGACAGACAGATAGCTTCATAGATAGAGGGAGAGACAGGAAGTTAGGGAGGTACACATAGAAAGACAGACAGACAGACATTTATATACCTGGGTAGACATTAAGATAAATAGATTGATTATTAGACACACATGCAGTTATCTATGTATCTATTTATGTAACTATCTATGTAACTAAGTATCTATCTATCTATCTATCTATCAATCTATCTATCTAACGTAGGTGGCAACCTCATTTTTCGCCCCCAAAGGGGCGAAAATTTAATTTGAAGTTAATTTGAAAACTGTTTAATTTTTTAAAATATTTTGCGATCAGCTATGGCAAGCGTTCAAAGAACGCGAGCGAACGTTGAAGAAGGAAAAAGAAAAGAAGAAATAGACTCTAAAGTTGCTAAAAATTCTGCCTGTATCGAGGTAGTTGACAACAAAGTTTTGTGTAACGAAAGTCAAGTAGACGACACAAACAAAATTGAATCGCACAGTGAACCACATAGTATACAACACACACCAAAATCAGCAGAAAAAACAATTGACACAACTACAAACGGAAAACCCGACAACCACAACAACAACGACAACAACAAAATAACTTATACAGAAACAGTCACAAGTAATAATAACGTTACTTCTAACTCCGCATGTATTGGCGTCACCATGGAAACCAATATGGACAACAAAAATAAAAACAAGATCGAACAACACATAGTACAACAGACGGAAAAAACAACAGAAAATAAAACCAGTGACACAACTACAAACGGAAAACCCGACAACCACCACAACAACAACAACACAAAAAAAAACTTTTGCGCAAACAGTCATCAAGACACATGAATTCAAGGATCTCGATATCTCCAATGCGAAACAGATGCTCTCTGAAGCAAAGGAGTTTATCACTTTCGGTGACAACGGGGGTTTCAGATAAACTCACCCCCAGAAATTCGTCTGGAAACATTTCAAAGGACAATTACCTTCAGAACTGTTTCAAATGAAACAAAACGACCAGCATTCCTCAGTCAAGGGGAAATTAAAGCAACCTTATTAAAGATATTGCCAGACATCGACTTTATGCAGAGGGCCAAACAGTACGGGAGTATTTCAGTACTCCTCAAAAGAGAGGCCCTTGCACAAAGATATTCAGTGACGCCAATACTGTCACAAAAATACACCGTTTTCCCTACATACCTGGGAAAAAGGACACAAAACATTAGAGTTTCAAACATACCACCAAATATTAATATTTGGTGGATATTGGCAGGAATTTTAGAAGAGAGAAAAGACACTATTCTCTCCATGAAAAAGTCAACCAGACACACCTGGTCTGGTACAAATTTGGAGATTCTGGTGCAAATGAGCCCGGAAAGAATCTTCAAAATACCATAAAAAGTGCTGGTGGACAACAACAGCCACTTAAACATTGCAGTTGAGGGACGAAAACCACATTGCTTTTGTTGCAATAGCACCACACACCTAAAGGCCTCCTGCCTTTTACAAACACGCTCAACCAAAACAATACAAAAGAAAACAGTGTTACCAACACCAACACAAAAACAACCACCACCACAACAACAACTCAGGAAAGAAGCAAGCACACCAAAACAAACAGCCACTCAACCTAGAACAACAGAAAAAACACAGACAACACCCCTGAAGAACACAGCCCCACCCCATTCCACTTCATCAAACACTACCACAAACACACACACACCGAAACACCACTACCACACAACATACCCCTACCCCACACACCTGACGATGATTATTCATCGACGCATGAGGCTGTTTCTCCTTCTTTAAGTGAAGAAGAGGGAGAGCCGCGGAAATCTAAAAAACATAAAAAGAGACACCACAAAACTCCCAAAACTCCAATAACCAACACCAACACACAACCACAGACACAAACAACAACACAAACAACACCACAGTCAAACATCACCCTATCAGCAAAACCAACACCAACACCACCCAAACACAAGCACCCAACATAAAAAGAAAACTCCCGGACGAACAACAAACTAAAACAACACAACAAAAACGCAAACAATACGCATACATCAACACAAACAACAAGAGTTTGATGGAGGTCATCTTCTAAAACCCCAAGGTGGACACGGAGGGCAAAACTTTCGTCAAGGCAGAATCGTCTCCACACCTTAAACTTATAAGGGTTTCTATAGAGACCTAGAGTGACCTGAAAAATAAATTTTCACAGGACGTGGGCAACCCCTGCCAGAAACCCATCAACCGCGTCCTGTTAAAATGTTTCCCCACCCCACCCAACACCCCATCCAGCACCCAAATGGAGATTGAACAACCCGATCTCCAGGAAACGAAAAAGTGAGTGCAACTTTTCGTCCTTTTTCTCCAACTTTTCTTCACCAACATGGCTAGTTTACAAGTTCGAACCGCGAATGTGCGTGGCCTAGGGATGCCCTGGAAACAGGGCCTACTTTTAAACGACTTAGGTCACACAGTATGGATGTGATAGCCATCACCGAGTCCAGGATCCACAACAGGCAGCAACTAACCTCCATCTTCGACGACTTTGAGATCTGCGCATCTCTCTGTCAGCCAGGAGGTGGAGGTGGAGTGGCTGTCATGTTTCGGAAGAACCTGGACGTCGGAGTACAGCAAGTACACTTGGACCCGGAGGGTAGACTGGTAGTACTAGACGTGAACAGTATTGGAGGTGGAGCCTTCAGACCCGTGGCCGTCGTTGTCCCGACCGGGCAATCGCAATCACGGCCGGACTTCTTTAAGCGTCTAGAGTCTTTTCTGGGAACGACTCGCTCCTTACTTTTAGTGGGGGACTGGAATGGTATCCGAGATGCACGATGGGACTATGTGGGAGCATGTCCCAGTAGAGAGGGTGCAACAGCCTCAAAACTTTAATCGGCCAATTCCAACTGGCCGATAGGTATCGACTCGATTTCCCGACTGCACCACAGTGGACGTGGGCAAACTGCAGCGGGACATCTAGATCGTATTTAGATAGGTTCTTCATTAGAGAAAGGGACAAGGAGATGTTAAGCTGTCCACGAATGCACATGGTTGCTTATTCAGATCCCATATTAATCGTCTGCTTAGTCAACCATGATAGAACACATAGACAGGGACACGGATACTGGAAGCTGAACGTGTCGTTCCCGGCACGCAAAGCTTACAGTGAACGGCTAAGTCAAGCAACAGTGAACGGGAGCCATCGTCCACAATAGATGGTGGTAGTCTCTCAAGAAAGCAATTAGAATAGAATCGATAGGGTATAGCAGAGAGTTAGCCTTAGAGAAAAACAGAATAGAAAGAGAACTAGTAGCCAAGGTAGAGGAGGCACTTAGAAGTGACAACGCGGCTAGAGTGTTACCGTCGAGAACGACACTGGACCAGTTCTTCGATGCGAAACACGAAGGCTGCGTGGCCAGAAGCAAAACACGTGCTCTAGGAAACGAAGGAGCGAAAGCTGTCAGCTGGGTCCGAGTGGCGGAGGTGTTTGCACTCATCCAGAAGTGGGCGGAGTGCAAACTGTCCTTGAAAGGTCGATCGGAGGTGGCGAACACTTTCATAGCGCCCGTCATCTACTACCGCTTGACTGTTGTGCCTTGTTCCCGTGAACACCCTGCCAAGATGGAACGCATGCTCTTCCAGTTTCTGTGGAAAAAGCAGGCTCCGCTGGTGAGGAGATCCGTCTGCTGTCAGCACCCTCCCAACGGAGGGCTGGGAAACCCGAGGCTGATGATGCGCAAACATGTACTGAGGCTGCCGCATCTCCAGGTATTCCTCACCGACCCCCAACCGGTGTGGGCTCCGTTTGTGAGACAGGCTTTCCCACAGCTCGTCTCGCTGACGGAGCTGCAGTCCTGGGTCAAGAAAAGACCGAAAACGATGGGCGCCGGGCACATTGAATGGGCTCAGGCGTTGACTGTCTTCTGGCAAGCGGGCGCAGCAATCAGTGGAGACTCCACTTTGACATTCTATAGAGGGATTGTACTTTACAAGGGCGACGACGTGCTCGGAGAGACTCTGGGGTCGAAGACGATGAACTCACCAGTCTGTTTTGTAGGACTTTCCGCCCGGGACCTATGGACAACTTCCAGATGTCCCTGGCCTGGCAGTGCTACCGAGGAGCTCTACCGGTTCGTGACAAGATCTACAGGCACGGACGCCCCGGCAGGGATTC
>OZ024749.1:2418638-2421138 GCA_964016885.1 Eledone cirrhosa
TTTTGTGAAATCCAGGGAAAAAACCAATAGGGTCTTAACTCAGAATAAAATAAAGTTTAAATACTCATCCTTCAATTTGGAAAAGCTACAAATGCTCTAAATAGTCTATATATATATGGCAGTATATACAGAAAGACACACAAAGAGGTATGTTCAATTACGGGGTATAGAGTACCACTCTGGTGGTATTATATTCACGGTGTTGGTAACGCCCCCTTTGAGAACCCCTGCCTAACACTGACTATTTAGTCTGACGGTTATTTCATTGACATAACATCTGGAAGTGCTGTAATATACTCTCTCGTTACCAACAATGTTATTCGTTTTTAAAAACCTAGGTCCAGAAATGTACCGTATCATAGCTTGACACAACCATATTGTCTCTCTCCTCATATCAACCCTACTTCAACATTTAATATTCTCAAAACTAAATACAAATTAACAACACTATCTTCTCGCTAAATTATATTAATACAAAGCTCTAACCACTCTGCCAATTTGCCATCATTTATATCTAAGTAATTATTTATCACAATTAGACTTCTTAACAATTAGGCCCAATTATTGAAGCAAAGATCAATATTTACACATACCGTATAATTAAGCTTAAATATCAATTCCCATTAGATATAATTATGTTCTTGCTGCATAAGTAACATATATTTACCAATGCCACACGTTTTTTAGACATCTTAGATAGCATTGTTGTTGAGGTCATTAACTGTTCTACTTCTCTCTTAATACGTATTTAAATTCAAGTTAAAAACAAAAGATGTATCTTCAAATCATTTTATAAATATCTACGAACGTTTCAATTTTTGTGCTGTCAGCTGACACTAAAATAGCCTCAGGACACACACACACCTATACATATATATATATATACACATACACACACCTATACATATATATATATATATACACACACACACACATATATATATACGATATTAATAAATGGAAACTATATTTATAAAACCATATTTATTTCATTATACATATTTCAGGGATACCAAATTAAATTATGGTATGCCTTCATCAGACAAAATACAATATTTAACAGTTTTACAAATAAGCTTTGACGTACCCTTTTAAAATGCAACCATTATTTTTGGAAGCCATCCGGATAGTTATAAAAATATTTACTTGTTGCATCCCAACAATTTTAAATAGACCTTTGGCATATATATATATATATATATATATATATATATATATAAATGGTTTCTACAGGACTAGAACTGTTCCATTCTAAAGAAATCACAATTTCTATATTAAATTATGTATATACTCTGCTATGTATTGGGTACCTTGCTTATTGTGGTTACGCCCGATTAAACCCGGGATAACCCTCCCCCACACACACATATACCCCCCACCTCCGTCAACACCCCCCCCACACACACACACACTGATATATATAGTAAAAAAGTTAAATCGTTAGAAACTTTAAAATATCAGTTTATATAAGAAAAATAATATTAAAGAATTTAAAATACACAAATCGATTTTTTATATATACATGTATATATAACTGTATATTACATTACACGTTATATATAGCTGTATATTACATTACACGTTATATATAGCTGTATATAACATTAAACGTTATATATAACTGTATATTACATTATACGTTATATATAGCTGTATATTACATTACACGTTATATATACATGTATATTACATTACATGTATATATAAATGTATATTACATTACACGTTATATATAGCTGTATATTACATTACACGTTATATATAGCTGTATATTACATTACACGTTATATATACATGTATATTACATTACACGTTATATATAGCTGTATATTACATTACACGTTATATATAGCTGTATATTACATTACACGTTATATATAGCTGTATATTACATTACACGTTATATATACATGCGTATTACATTACACGTTATATATACATGTATATTACCTTACACGTTATATATAGCTGTATATTACATTATACGTAATATATAGCTGTATATTACCTTACACGTTATATATAACTGTATATTACCTTACACGTTATATATAGCTGTATATTACATTATACGTAATATATAGCTGTATATTACCTTACACGTTATATATAACTGTATCTTAAATTACATGTTATATATAACTGTATATTACATTACACGTTATATATAGCTGTATATTACATTACACGTTATATATACATGTATATTACATTACACGTTATATATAGCTCTATATTACATTACACGTTATATATAGCTCTATATTACATTACACGTTATATATACATGTATATTACTATATACATGTATATATAATGTGTAATGTAATATACATATGTATATATATCTATACACATACGTTTTATATATATGTATATATATATATGTATACACATACATTCTATATATATGTATATATATGTATACACGTACTTTCGATATATATATATGTAGATATGCGTTCTATATATATAGGTGTTTGTTTCAGCGAATGTTTGT